>JAJJMB010017535.1:44914-111858 GCA_023531105.1 Papaver atlanticum | reverse complement strand
CTTTTAAAACTTTATATTCTTTTGAGCACTTCCTTCGCAAAATACTCATCACTCGAAAGCAAAAAATAGAGGCAAGTATATGCTAAAAATAGGTTTAGTATTTCTCGCTTCCGAGAATGAGCTTAACCCTATAAACTACAAGTAGCAAAGATCAATGAACCATATCGTATTAGCCTTACGCGGAAAACTTTATGCTGCATAGATTTAAGTCAAACATATAACACGTTGTAGTAAATAATATGATGGTCACTCTTGTTCAAAAGTTATGATTATACGAAATGAATACACTAACCATATTAACTACATCGTCTCAAACATGTGGCAGAAGTTGTGTGTATAAAACAGGTAAAAGATGACCAAAAAAAAAAAAAAAACATGAGGATTAAAGGCAAAAAGAGATGCAAAATATTCTGCCGCCCAAGCTTGGGAGCACCTAGTTTAAAGTAGAGTGTTAAAGAAGCAGATCACGAAATGAAAATCTATAAGAAACGAAAAGAAGATCAGGGTTGGAGAGGCGATCGTTGCTGCAAAGGGATGGCGCCTATAGTTTCTTCTTCACCAGTGATAGCACCTTGAGGTTGATTGGGAGGATTTACCGGAGATGAGGGTTCATTAGCTGACTTCGTAGGAACAGAAGCTTTGTCTTTCAGAACTTCGTCCTCAGCTTCTTCATCACCACCACCGTCTTCGTCATTCCCTTCCTCGTCAGACAGAGTCTTCTCATCGTCAGAAGGTTCATCCTCAGAAAATTCCTCAAGTTCAAGAGGTTCACGAGTTAGCCCGTGTTTGTCACAGAAATCATCAAGGAGCTTCTGCTTAGAAATTTCAGCGTTTCGCCGAGTCATCTTTGCAACCTTCTTTGCATCCTTCTCCATCTTGTTCATATCCTCGTTCATATAAGAGATCTCCTTCCTGAGCTTTGAAACCTCCTGGACAAAATCATTTTTTTCGCGAGAAAGGTGGAGAATCTGGTTATTCAGACTGCGCTCGGACTCTGCGAAATATGAAGAAGCAACAAGGAATGAAGTAATAAAATAAGAGTGCTAGCTATTCAATAACTACCTTCCTTTTGAAGGAGGGTAGAATTTAAGGTTTGTTGAATATCCATGTTAAAACTGTCTAATCTCGCAGCCTCGAAATTTTCCGCTTCGAGTTGAGAACATATCTCATGATAAGAGATGTCTCACCCTTTACCGTGGCCAGATATGGAATTATCTTCATCAGTACGAATAACAATCGATCCTCTATTCTTGCGGGATTCAGTCTGTTTTGTATTCAAGGAAGAACTGGCAGGTCTCTTGCATTTGAGTTTCTCCAGACGAAGAAGAAGAAATTCCATTTCGCCTTTCAAACGATGATTCCATGTTTTTAGGTCATTTACTTCGTTATGGGACTTGCGAAGATCAGTCTCAGTCTTATCCTTTTTCTTGATTATCCTAACCTTGTCTTCTTTTAATCGAGCAATCAAACCTTCAGACGAAGAATGAAGATTCCTTAAGGTCGTAAGAGAATTTCCAGCTCGTCTGAGCTCAAGTTTCAATTTTTCGTTATCTTCATGAAGATGACGGTTCAGCTCCTCAGTACTCGCACACTCTATAGTCAGGCGGTCGACCTGTGTGTGAAGGGTTTCTAGTTTCTTTTTTAAGATTTCATTTTAAGTACCGTAGCTATCAACATTGGTCCTGAGATTCAGATTCTCTACACGAATATCTTCAACCAAATCTTTTGCTTCGGCGGCGTCCATTTGACGTCTCACACAACGAGCTTGACGAAAAATAAAATAAGAATATAACGAAAAAGGAGCGAAGGCAAAGGATGAGCACATAAAAGTAAGAAGACTCACCACGAAGTTCACCAGTTTTCTGCTCCAGCTTCTTTACATAGTTCTTCTCTTCAGCAAGCTCCTTTTCTAACTCCTGAATACGAGCTTTAGCGCCCTTGAGCCTCTCGCGAGATGCTCTAATCTCCACGAGATTAGCAAAATGGCGATTGAATTCTTACGGAGAATTAAAAGAAAATAAGATAGAATTCTACAAGACAACGAAAGGGAAAGGGATTAAAACTTACCAAGGCCATCAAGGCAGCATGCTGGCTAAGAGTCAGAGCTAACGAAGCATCCTCGATAGCAGATTGGTCACAGGACATGAAGGTATCAGTGCAGAATGAAATCAAAGACTCAAGAGCAGGGGATTTGGTGGCCTCGTTCTGTTGAGCTGAGGCATAGATGTCCTTCAAAAAATCAAGATCATGAATATATGCGGGATCATCTACTTCATAGAGCCTTCGCTTATCTTTGCTCATTTTCTTCGGGTCTTTGGTACGAGCGTCTTTAGGAAACTTCTCAGGAGACTCCTCCACCTCAATAACTGGGGGAGTAGAAGAAGAAGTCACGTTCTTCGTAGCATGATCAGAAAACTTAGAAGAAACAACATCTTTATGCGATTTCGTTGGATGCTTTGTAGGAGGAGGAGTTGATTGGCTCGAGGCTACTTTGTAATCTTTAACTCTAGTTAGCTCGGCCAGATTCAACGTCCTGCGAGTACGCTTCGGGGGGCCAGCAACAGCTGGAGGATTGCTAGGATCATTCTGCAAGACACGAAGTTAGAAAACAACCCGAAGGAAAGAACCGCGAAGTAAAGATAACCAAAAATACCTGATCAGAAGCGGGAGACTCCACGGTGCGATCACGCTTCTTAGAACGATCCTTAATCAAACCAGAAGGAGGCATAGGATACTAGGACATGTAAGCGATATTAAAACACAATCATCATAAAACATAACGAGTCAAAAGATGCGAAGATTACCTTAAGAGGCATTTCATCCCACTTGAGTCTCCAGGGCTCATAAGCGGCGAAATGATTATGCTCGGGAATAGGACCAGTACAGATACTACCCTCTGAGTCAACACCCCAAATCCATGGACCCTCGAGAACGAGGGGATACATCATCCAGTCTTCATCATTGGACCATCTATTCTTGAAACTTCCTCGTAGTCATAGGTTTGGCAGAATAGTTAGCCACGAAGGAGTCTATATTATAATCCGAATGATCATATTCCGTCACGAACTTCGGAATCTGAGATTGGCTTGGATAACCAGTACCTTTTGGGAGAATTACAAATTCGTTCATGATACGGATCGAGTTCCCACATAATTGAAAAATACCTCGCTGGATTTTGGTAAGAGCTTCGTAAAAAAAAAGGATTTTCTGGGTCATACAATGGGAAGGACAAACCAGCACTTAACTGCCCCGCAGTAATGATAACTTTACTAGAAGACCAGTTGTCAGAATGAATCCATCGGTAGTTCAGTTCCATATTTTTTGCTGAGGGTTAACAGAGGAATCCACCACCGAGAAAAGAGAAAGGCCTTTTCGCCTTAATTCGATTTGAAACTCTTCAAAACTCTTGGAAGATGTAGGTGAAGGATTCTTCTTAGGAGCCATGGGTTCAATAGAAGAAGATGAGAAATAAAAAGAAAGGGTTGAAGAAGTTGAAAGATTGAAGAGGAAGAACAGCAGCAGCAGCAGAGAAGGATGAAGAAAAAAAGAGAGGAAGAGAAAATAAAAGTTTTCTTTAACCGATAGAGTATATATAGTCAGGAGAAGAGTGACCGGCTCAGGAAAGTCACGGGCGAGAGAGTTTCGAACTACCACTATACTCACCGACACAGACGCCTAATTACCAAACACATTACAGAGGATATCACTATAGTGGAAGAGCACACTGCAAAAAGAAACAACCCCTTCATGGTAAGTGACCCACTTATAAATATCATATTATTAAGTGGTTAAAGAGTGCGTCTTCATTTTTGTCACGCTATTTGTAAAAGACATACAAAATTTAACATCTGTGAGTTAACATACGATTGCCAAACAATTTGTAAAGGAAATACAAGGACTGAAGAGGCTTGAGGGGAGAGCAATGTGAGCAGACCTGTTAATGTTGCGTCATGATAGTTACGCCAACAACAACAATATTAAGCCCTTAAGATGTCAATGACGTGCTGGATGATTTAACTGGTAACAATACCAATGAATTTATATATACGTCTAAGAATTAATAATGCAACAGTTCAAAGGAGAATCCATCAGTAACTAAGTAAAGGAGAAATTTTATGGAAACTCTATTGGGTCATTTTTGCAAACAGGTAGCAGACTAGTTTGGAAACCCAATTTAAGATTCTGATTTTTGATGAAAATAGAACTTGATGGAAACATAGCACTTTCAAGTATTCAAGGGTTAACACAAACCTTCAATAGCTTCTTTCGGAGTCTTGAATCCCAAACCAACATTATTGTAGAATTGGTTTCCTCGCTTTCCGTCCGGGAGGCTTTCGATCTACATAAAACATATCGGTCAAAAAATACAAAGCCAATTAGAATCAACAGTCAATAAGGATCTACAAAAAAAAAACTTAAAACAAAAAATTAACACTTTGAGTTTGAGCCCTAAATCGAAATCCAATATACACAGATTAGGGTTTTATAAAGTTAAACAAAATCAAAATCAAAATCAAAACGAAATGAGATAGATGAAGATGGTGAGATGCAATACCTGTTCAGCCATGGTCGAGTATTCTTCATCACCACCACTACCAAAACCAACTTCTACTCTTTCTGTCCTCCTCTCTGCAAAACATCCATTACATTTAAAAACGAAAATTCATTAGCAAATTACTAACAAATGAAACCCCAGTAAGAAATCAGATTATATGAAAAATCCTGCAAATTAGTAAAACCGTAGATCTAAAAATAAGGGTTCTTACCTATGTAAAAAACGCCTTCGAACACCAATAAAAATCTGCAAGCTTAGCTCATAGTGGTGGTGTTTTGGTGATAGCAGAAGTGAGATCGATTTTTTTTTTTTTTTTTGAAGCAGGGATCAGCGAAATAAGTGAACGTGAGGGAGAAAGAGAAAGGTGAGTGATGGAGGCGGAGAAAACAATGCTCTCCTTAGGAGATAGATATAATGAAAGGTTGAGGTAAATTATTTTCTCTCTCCACGAAATCAATACTATTCATACGTCGTTGTGTAAGTCAACTAAAGTCCTGACACAACGACGTCTTGATTTTAGTCAGCCACACCTTCCGCAGATAGTTTCAATTTTTTATATTGAGATAGTTCTTTTGTGTCGTTTCATAGTGCCTCAGATAGCCCTTTTTCCACTAGTGTCTTGTAAGAAGTAAATACTGCAAACCACCTACAAGACTACGATAAGCTGTAGGATTAGTAAGTGTAGTGCCACCAATAGGATGTAGATTAGTAGAGGTGCTAAGAAGAGTTGCGACAGGCTTAGCACCATGCATATTGGCATGATGAAGAAGATCTTCAATATAGTATCGTTGACAAAGAAATAGACTAGTAGAAGTCCAAGTAGCTTCTATTCCCAGAAAAAAAAAAACAACTGACCCATATCCTTTAAAGCAAACTCATGATGTAAAGCTGAGATAAGTGACTGCAAACAAGACATGCTGGACCCTATAAGAATAATGCCGTCAACATAGACCAAAACATAAATAATACCCTCGTAGGAACGTCGAATGAGCAGAGATATGTCGGCCTTAGAGATTATAAAACCAAACTTCTGCAAGAAAAGACTTAGGCAATGGTACCACACCCTAGGATCTTGTTTGAGTCCGTATAGGGATCGGTGAACCTTGCATACATGATTTGGAAATTGGGATCTGTATAACCCGGTGGCTGCTTCATATAAACCTCTTCATCAAGAAATCCATTTAAAAATGCATTCTGAATATCAAGTTGTCGTACTGGCCAGTTATATGTCAAAGCAAGTATGAGAACAATACGAATTGTGTAAGGATTGATTACGGGACTGAATGTCTCTCTATAATCTATGCCCTCCCGCTGTCGATTAAACGATCCTTATACCATTTGATGGTGCCATCAGCGTTTCTCTTTATCCGGAATACCCATTTACAACCAATTAAATTCATACCAGTAACAAATGGAATTTTTGACCACGTACCATTCTTCATCAATGCATAGTATTCTTTATCCATAGATTGCTTCCACTTAGGATGCAATTTTGCCTGTGTATAACAACTAGGTTAAAAAACATCATCAGTGAGTTTAGAATGTCTAGAAGCTATAAGGACCTTTGGTTTAAAAAAATTCATCTTTACTGCGAGTAACCATGCCATGCTCGTTAGAAACAATTAGTGGCAGTAAGGTGACTCGGGAAGGATCAAGATTAGGTACGGTAGGACGGTGAGATCTGTGAGCCTTAGGTTTGGGTGATAATAGAGTAGTGAGGAATGGTGATACATCTGGTAGAGGAATAAAGTGAGATGAAGTGGACGGTGAAACAACATGGGACTTTGTAGTGGCACTTGTGGAGTTTATAGGAGAGGCATGTGGAAATTGTAAAAGGAGATCAGATTGAGAACTTGAGCTAGGTAGTGTTGCAGACGGAAGCTGTATATGAAGTGGATTTGAGATGGTATTTTCATACGAACTGGATGGGGATTGATTTATAGAAAGAGTTTCCATAAACCAAGGAAAAAAATTAGTGGTAGAAGAAGGTAAAGGAAAGGAAGAAATAGTTGGAGATTGTACCTGACTGGATTGCGCGGATGAAGGTAGTTCAGCAGTGGCATATGAGAATGAATCCTCTACAAAAAAAAGCATGTCGAGACCAATAGATTCTACCAGTAGGAGGATGGAGGAATTTATATCCTTTCCTACCAAGGAAGACACAAGCGGAAGAACGTGATTCTAGCTTTGAACGATAATCTCGTAAATGAGGAAAACACAAACAACCAAACGTTTCGAGAGATAGATAACCTGGAGATTTGTTAAATAGAAGTTCATATGGAGAACGATTTCCAGTTGGTGAGGAAAGAACCATATTCATAAGAAAACAGGCCGTAAAAAATGCATCATACCAGAACTCATTGGGGACAGATGCTATTGATAACAACGTCAGGCCAGTTTCTACGATGTACCTATGACGTCTCTCTACTAAACCATTTTGAGCCAATGTGTGGGCAAGATAATCGGTGAAGAGTTCCATTTTCACGGAGAATTGGTTTAATACGATTATACTCAGTTCCATTATCAGTTTGAAACATCTTTATTTTGGTGTTGAATAGGTTCTCCACATGTTTAGAAAATAATAGGAAAATAGAGACAACATCAGTTTTAGCATGCATTAGATAAATCCATGTGAAACGACTAAAGGCATCAACAAATATGATATGATATAATATCGACAACGTTCATTAGATAGAATAGGTGCAGCACCCCAAACATCAGAAATAACTAAATCCAAAGGTTTGGAATAGACAATATTGCTGGAGCTAAAAGGGAGTTTATGACTCTTATTTTCTAAACAAGAATGACAAAAGGAAATTCTAGAATTTGATACTGGAAGCTTATGATGAGACACAATTGACTTGACAGTTCGTAACATGGGGTGACCCAAACGATTGTGCCAACATTGTAACGAGGTTCGTTATCCTACAAGAGAAGAAATGAAAGAAGAAACGGGACTCAACGTATAAAGTCCATCTTTAAGTATGCCCTGCAGAACTACCTTCCCTGTTTGTCGATCCTTCACAAGACAAAAACAATCATTAAACTCAAAATGCACATTATTGTCACGGTAAAATTGAGAGACATAGAGAAGATTATGGGATAGATGGGGAACATACAAGGTATTGGAAAGACGAAAGTGCTGAGTCGGGGTAGGTAAGAGGGCCGAACCTATACATGAAATGTTTAGATTTGAGCCACCAGCCACCTTTACCTGATCCGGACCATTGTATTCAGTAGGAGCATGAAGATTGGAGAGGTTGTTTGTAATTTGATGAGATGCACCACTATTTGGAAGCCAATCATAAGTGTATACAGGGGAAGGAGTACTGGTAGCAAAAGATGTTGTAGCAGAACTTTGGGATGACTTGGAGCGCAAGTTCCTGTTGGGTGGCTGCTTGCGTGGAGGCTTAAAGTTTCGATCAAAATGCTTCCAACACTTCGGAGCAAGGTGATAGGGTTTGTCACAGAGCTGACAAACGATGGAGTTTGCACCAACATTAGGGGAAGAGGGCTTTCCACGAATTAGAGTAGATCTGGTGGCATTAGCTTGAGGTTGTACAAGTGACGTATTATGTTTTTCAACACGACGTTCATAAGACAAAAGGTGAGTCTCAAAAGTTTCAACAGTAAAACAATCCATAGAGGTTTGAAGAGATGCATAACTAGTTTCAAAGGATGAATCAAGTCTATCAAGTAATATATAGCGAAGTTCCATATCAGATATTGTGCAAGAGAGTCGGCAAGTTGATTCGCATGCGCTAAGTACTCCGTCATTGATCGGTTACCCTTTTGGATATGTTAAAGTTCACGTCGAATAGCCAAAACATTAACCTCAGATTTAAAGGCAAGCAACTCATCAATCTTAGTCCATGCTGCAGCAAAAGGTGTACATCCACGGACTTTAGCAAGAATAGGTGGTAAAAGAGAAAAAAACAACCACCCAAGAAGGATTTTGTCTTCACGAATCCAACTAGCATACGCAGGGTTTGGAAGATCATTAAGAACTGCCAGTGGACTAGGTTTAGCACCGGTGTTCAAGATCATATCCTTAAAGATAAGGTTCAAACTGTGCTTTCCAAAGCAAAAGGTTCATTTGATCAAGTTTGACAGTAATAGCATGTTGCAGAACTGTCATGGACATCTTGAATAAAGGGTTTGAAAAAGGGATGACAAGTGTAGATTGAGATTCAAAAGAGGACATGGTAGATGAGATTGTGGTTGAAATGGTAGAGGAAGAAGAGGCCATTGGATCGATTTTAGGATGTTACCAAATGAATATGTAAATGAAGAACGGTTAGGAAATTTTCATTTTCTTTATTTTCAGTTTGTTTAAGAAGGGTTAGGAAATTTTCATTTTCATGTATATGTAAATGAATAAATTTTAGCTTGACAATTAAAAATCCTTAACTAATCTCAGTTGATATCCTGTTTTTGGTTGAAGTGAGGACTAATAGTTATAGTGTTTCCATTTAATGTGCTTATAGTGGTTAGTGGAACTTGATTGGTGCTCTGTTCTGTGTTCAGTTCTGTGCTTGGTACTCCAACTTGATTACTAGTCATATAACACTAACTCTAATGGTGCTTCAAGGTGGCTTCAATCAAACAAAAAACATGGTCAAAAGTATAGGTTCAAGGTCTTCTTCAGCGTTTTGCTTGAGTGGAAAACTAAAACTAAATCAAAGTGATGAAATGTTTACGCGTAAAATAATTTGATTTTCACTAATTCATTTAGCGCAGAGAATTTACATCTATTGATGATTTTTAAGTTGTTGGCTGAAATTCTCAGCATGAGACCATTTCATACTTTGTACTTGAAATCTTCATAACCATAATAGCGCGTTCGGTTCGGAGAATCACAAATCCAATAATACGATTACAGGGTAATTGGGACAATTCTCCCAACAGAACAGTACTCGTTGGCTCAGAATCGGATTAATACGGAATTCGATTACCTCAAAATAGCCTTTTTGAATTCCATCGGTCGACGGGTGGAATGAAATTGGATTCTGGAGAATCGAGGGTTACTGATGGTGGAATGACTTAATTATCCTCTGCACAAATCAATCGAAGGAAACATTATCGTCCTTAATTCTGAAAACTCCATTGGATTTCTCAAAATTCCATGGGAGATAAACTCCATGAGATTGGTACTGGTGGTGATGTCGGAGGCGGTGGCGGCGGTGGGTGTTGAGCTGTAACATTAGATGAACTTGAATGGTTGTGTCAAGGCTTCCTGGTTCTGGTTTTTATTTATTTTGAAAACTTTCTGAAAGAAATTTGGTGGCGGCTGCGGTGGTGGAGGTGGAGGTGGAGGTGGAAAAGCGCCTGGGATTTTAATTTCTTGAGCTCCTATTTCTTCTATTTTATTGACTTAGTAATCCTTCTCTCCTCTCATTATTTTCTTCTTCGTGGTGGACTGGTGGTGGTGGTACATGATTCTCTTCCACCACTAACTCTTCCTCCGCTACCAACTCGTTCTCCACTTCCATCCATTACCTCCAGTGCTACTTGATGTTGAGGGTACACATTTGGAGAAAAATTCTTAACAAGAGCTAAGAAAAACAAATACAAATCTCTACAATCCAATTTGCAGGCTAGGGTATATAAGTAGAGTTAATTAGTATTTGGGTCCTAGATTTTGATACCTTTAGTGTTTGGGTCCTAAGTTTGTCCATTATAGTGTTTGGGTCCTAAGACCAGTTAGTCAAAGCAGTCAAAGGGTCAAACTGTTAACGTCCGTTAACTTCTGTTAGTGAAATAATTTTATACATTTCCGTTTTAATTTTTTTTGTTACAGATCTCAATCACCGGGAACAGCTTCAACTTCGGTCCTGTAATGCAAGAATCTTCTGTGTTTTGTCGGCAACTTCAGTCACGGTTGTATAAAACTAAGGCAAATCGGAAACGTGTTGGGGACTTCTGTCGAACACTTGATGGGTAGGACCTGGTAATGGTGTTGTTCGTCAAGGAATCATCTTTTGCAAACCACGCATTTCTGATCATTCATAAGCCGTATACCCATGATCAGTGAGCTCCATTGATAGGTCAGTTGCATATAGAATTTCCTTTCTTGCGCATCATCAAGTAGCTTCTCTATAAATCTCGTCATTCTTCTCTGAATAGTTTGATGGCTTGGTTCAAAGGTAGTCCTTCATGTACCAAGTTGCATATAGAATCCCATCCATCTTGCATTAGCCATAGGATTAGCCATACCTTCAAACTCAAATAGTTACCAACTGCATATTCAACTAAACAAACTCAAATCAGTATGTAACTTACTTGAATCGATTCTTCATTGTCATATCGCCAACTGTTGTCAAATTAACAACAGAAGAAACAAGCTATTATGAAAAACCCCTTTAATTATCTTAGAAGTAATCGATTCCTTGCTGCCGTGATTTCCCCAGTTCTGTTTTGCCCTAATCTTTTATAATATAAGTTGAACGATCAAATAGAAAAGAAGGTGATCGTTTATTTCTCATACAAGTAAGGAAAGAAATAGAATAAAAACTTGCACGAAGGATCGAATGAGAGAATTGTTCTCTTTTCAGTCGAAGGGAAGTGAACTGTGTATAAATCTTAACGGATGTTAGTTTTACTAACGGTTTGACCAGTATATATGGTTGACTAACGGGTCAACGACCCAAAAACTAGATTGGACAAACTTTGGACCCAAATCCTCTACTATACCAAAATCTATGACCCAAATACTAATTAACTCATATAAGTAATGTTATATGTTTAGATTACCATGTAATTGAATTAATCCAACCAAACACTATTTCTTTGATTAAGGAATTCAATTCTAGGAATAAGATTATCCTAGAATCCAATTCCTACCATTGAAAATCTTGAAACGAACGCGCTGTAAGAGTAGCAAGCTGACATGGATACGGAATTGAAGGCAAAGTTTTTTTTTTTTTTTTTTTTTTTTTTTTGAGGGAGTTTTCCACTGAAATTTTAACGAGAAATTGGGTCAATTGCCCAAATATTTTTAAAACATAGTTCTAATGGACGAGTAAAAATTAGTATGGGTGAAATGGACACAAAAAAAAAAACAAGAATGAATCTGGATTCATCCTGGCTTAAACTTAAAAAATAGCGAGGGTGAAACTGGATGTATCCTGATGTAAATGTAATTAAAAATAAGAAAAAGTATTTAAAAAAGGGGTAGGATGAAACTGTTTACATCCTGGCTATTTTTACATTCTCGTCCATTTAAACAATATCAAATTTTACATGTCTTTTTCACCTAGGAATTGTCGTTATTGGGTTGATTGACCAATTTTGTTATTTTTAACTACCTTGTAAGTTTTATTGTCTTTTTATTCTTCTTTTTCTTTAACAAAGCTCACTAGGAGATTTTATTAATAAAGACGGAAAAACACAACATGAGGGGGGGCTAAACTCAAAAAAAGAAAGAAGCGGAAAAATAAAAGTAGAAAATGCAATATGATTGTAGATAACATGGCAATATTTGGTAATCCGAGGCTTATTGAAAGTGAATACTTATATGTCTATAAACTGATTACTTGATATACGAGTACAAACCCTAGCATTTGTATAAATTCGACCTGGTCGACAGACATACCCCTTTTCTGGTGCACAATGACTATCATCTGAGCAGATACAAAGTCCATCCAGGGCACAACCATCCTTAACAATAGTCACTCCACTTTGATCTAAACCAAGAATTTGATTTGTCCATTTACTAGAAAACAATCCAGAAGGATCATATCTCTCTTTCACTTTCAGGAACTCATTTGCATGTTTAAACTTATTGATTGCACCAATAAACGCGACGTTGCAATTTTTACCCCAATGTGGTAATCCTCCGTACTTGAAAACTGCCATCTGTTCTACTTCTTCTATTATATCCTCAAAAAGTCTAGGCGTCAAAGCACTTCTACTTCTATAATAGACCAAGTCGAAAAGGATGGAGTCTTATTGTGTACCTAGGTAAGCATCTGAGCCTTTTATGTACCTTATTTCGATCCCATTTTGAAGCTCTAAAGTGCAAAAAGCTTGGGGTACTAGGTCTCTAAGTTTTTGTACATCCTCGATGAACTTCTTAACTTTTGATAATGGTAGACTGATAGCAGAGTTATAAATGAAGTTTCCCTTAATTCTTGAATCCCATATACATGCTGTCGTTAGATCACCCAAAGAGCTATTTATGCAGTTGCCCGAGGATTGTAAACGGTTTTGATATCCTACTACCGGGTAACCTGTAAACAAATTACCGTCATTTGTGAACCCAAATCCAGCAATCTTGAATTCCGATGTCTGTACCTTGGCGCGGATGCATTTTCCGAATGCATCGCCTGTTACTTCTTGAGTATCCTCTGTTAGATTAACCACCAACAACAGCAAAATTTATATAAGTTATATGTACTCCCTTTGATTCCACAAAAATTTGGTCTTTCACTTTTTTAGTTTTGCCTATTTTAGGGCAAATTTGAAAAAAATGAAAGACTCACAGGAGGTAATATATATTTAGTACAATAACACAAAGAGACTATTAGCTATATGGTTCAAACAAGCAATCATGCTGGCTGTACCTGAAGCTCTTGCTAACTCTATATCCGGTATGGAGAAAGAACGAAGACCTATTAAATCGTTGAGGCCATCGCCGGATACATTTGATGAGACTCTATCATCATGTCGATAAAGTGCCTTACGCTGGTACGGATACCAAACTATGTCTCCAAACTCATGTTCTTTGCCTAAGGTGGTCGCCTGAGTCGCTAAATCTCAGTCACCTTCCTCAACAATTGTTATGGATCGTTTGAAAAGCGGCTCAAGTTTTAGTGTAACCTACAAAAAGCTTAGCACGTACAAATTAGTTCTTAGAAAATAAATCGACCTTCAGATCATATTCACTCGATCGTCTGGCCAGAGTCAATCGGAAAAAAAAAAAAAAAAAACTGGGAAGAATTATTATTAGGATACGCACCTGTGAAATGATACCAAGAACTCGAAGGGATAACTTTGTTGCTTTAAGGTCAGGGTGATTGTTGTCAAGAAGCCTTACTCTGGCATAACCTTCATCGGCACTAGCTGGTGTGACAATTCTAAGTCCGATAACATAGTCATGAACATAACTTCCAACCCAAGTACTACTTCCATGGGCACCAGTAGAAATCATACCGCCAATAGTTAGACCCCACCAATAAGGGCTACAAGAAAGTGCCAATCCAACTTTCGCAGCCTCACTGATCATATCTCGAAGTAATACACCGGATTCAACTGTCATGGTCATGGCGGACTCATCGATACCCAATATATGGTTGAGGTTTTGAGTGGCAGAAATTTAGCCTCCTAGTGAAGACTGTCGCACTCTCATTCACCTGAATGAGTGTATGAGTGATTTTGGGTGAATGGGTGAGAGCTCTCATCCCACAATAGCACCTAATTTGATATATTTTGATCAAACTTTTTCAAATCCAATGAGGTGTCTCACTCCATAGCCCTTGCTCTAAGGATTATAAACCGCAGGATTTTAGATAACCTGGACAGTATGGAACCAATAGTCTCAACATTTAGATGTAACATCTTTTAAAGGACACATTCCAAATGAACAGACATATCACACCCGCTGGAATTTTGAATAGGAATATTATTAGGTAGTTAATTAGGTGTGAGTAGGTGTGACCGTTCTTATAAACCTTTCAAAAAAAAAAAATCACCAGCGAATAGTTAATTAATCAGAAGAAATTTTTGCGGTTATGGTTATATATAATCATTCATTCAGCTAATGAATTCACCCCTTTCAAATTTTTGCATCTAGCAGGGACTAATGAACAAGCTATTACAGTGTCATCGTAAGAATACTGAAGTGTCAGATATATTTTTATTTTTTGGTTTCAGTTATATTCCCGTTACAGACTAGTTTGAACGGCAAACCTCGGCAAATCTTCTATTAAATTATTATCAACAAATAATAAATCTAGACATGATCTCACAGAAGTTATTAGGTAGTTGTTTCATCTTAATTTCCAGTCACTTTCAAAAAAAATCTTAATTTCCAGTCCCATATTTGGGCCTGACACCCAATAATTCCGGTCCCACACTTTGAAGGATCCAGGCCTGACACGGCCAGTACACCCAATAATGTTAAATAAAGTAGTGGAAATGATAAAGGAATCGAAGGAATCTTCAGATTTTTATCCCCCTTGAAACAGAAAGGGTGTGGGCTCCACCATTATAAAAAGTAGTGTTAGCATGTGAAATAGTAGTCTGAAACTTCTCATTTTCCCACATCAAATGCAACTAAGCCTTCATGTTTTGTAACAAAACAATATGATTTATAAGGGCTGATACCCGTCCTATTAAAGGGGATACCATTTCATATAAGACAAAATGATCTGAAGTGTTTTCGGTCGTTGGATCGACCAAATGGTATCCCTTAGTAAGACTGGTATCATCCCTTATAAATCATGCAAAACAAGGACCTTCGTGAATTTATTGGGCTTGGATTTTTTATGGGGCTTAGCAAATATGCGGGAAATTCTCTATTTGGTACACTGGGCTTGGAACTACTACTTTAATGGTAGTATTAGTGTCTCAAGATATCAACAATGTGGATACAAAATATCGTCTCGCCATATTTAAGAAAATTAAGAGCACGATAATTAGAAACTGTTACGATGACCAAATATCAATAAGGGATGACGATGAAAGAAGTACGATAAAGAAGGATCACGATAAGAGTATGAATAAGACCACAATGATCAGTCGGACTCATCACGAACATCTCGGCGATAAGGACAAAGTTCACATGAAAAACGTGATATCAGTGTGATAAGATCGTTGACCTGGGAGTATGCGATAAGGTGACAACAGAGCAAGGGTTTAGCCGAGCTTGTAGGAGGGGAAATTACTTTATTAGCTGTCATCCAATATGTAAAAGACTTATATAAAGGGGAAGAGAGCAATGTAGAAGGTAATGAGGTTTTCTCTAGTTTAAGTGATAATGTGGTGAGAAAAGTTATAAGAGTGAATTAGGGTTTGTATTCTTTGAGAAATATCTCCATCTCTGTGTATGATATGAGAAAATAATAAAATGGCTTGAATCTTATCATTTTTACTAGTTTTTGGTAAGTTTGCGTGTGGCCGTGTGAGTATTCATTTGGGTGTAGGCACAGGATTTCCTGCGGCTACAAACAACGATGGATTTGCAAAGTTACCGGCTATAGTGCTACGCTGATGAAGCGAAATTGAATTATGACATCAACAACTTATGAGTTTTTTCCTCTCTTAGAATTTGAGTTTTTTTATTTTTCTAGATTTGTTAGTGTAGATTTTCTTTTTGTATTCTTGTTTCTTCCTATTTTTATCCGTGTACTTATTATTAACTACAGGCCAATTCTCCGTGCATGAATAAAATCTTCTCTTCTAATAAAAAAATAAAAAAATCATTACCATATACACATATATATTGAAAAGATTTTGTTAAGTTGTTTACGTGACGCGGTTTAAATTATAGATTTTTTTTATGTCATCTTTTTTAGGTCATTTTTTTTTTGATTCCATAGTGATCCCTAGACTACTCCTAGATTCATTCAATTAGGAATTTTAGGTTATTACAAGGGTTCGAACCCCAAAATCCCATTATATTTAGGCTATTAATGATACCAACCCATCCACTCGCCCAACTACATATGCCAAAGCCTTGAGCGATGGACTGCGTACAGATAGAAATCCATCATTCACCATTTAGATAGACCGGGGTGACATCAAATCCTTAAATTTCACCCGTTGCTTTCTGGACCCTAGTTTCCACAAACTGAACTGATTGTCGTTATATAAAGTAGGATACATGTATTTGAATAATAAAATGGGTCAATTGTCCAAATATCTCTAAGATATGGTTTAATTGACAAGTAAACATTAGGTATGGGTGAAATGAACACCAAAAAATTTAGAAAATTATGTCATTTATTTTCTTTTTCTTTTTCTTTTTAAGTAAAGAAGGTTATATTAAAGAGAAAAAAATATGTACAAATTAAGCTTGGCAAACAGCTCACACAACAGTTACATGTGAAGAACTGTTTCAAAGTCTGTTATATGCAAACATAATTCCTCCACCATTTTACCTCTTCCACCAAAATTCTTGGAATTCCTATCATTCCACAAATGCCACATGATAGCATATATAAGCTTCTCCTGTATCTTCTTGCACCTTCCTTGAAATTCTACACCCACCCAAAATTCAAACATTTCTAGTACTGTCACATAAGTACCACTACTCAATGACAAGACTGAAAAAATATATTTCCACACCTCTTTAACATAGTCACAGTATAAGAATAAATGATCAGAAGTCTATACATCTTGCTTACAAACATTACATGAATCACTCTGAACCAGACCTCCTCTGTGCTTCAACATACTCATAGTAGGAAGAGAATTATGGAAATTTTCCTATAACATAAAACTCACCTTTGGTGGAATATCCTTCTTCCATACAAACTTCACAAAATTGCAGTCTGGTTCATCTACTAACTGAGCTTCATAACCCTTCTTCACAGTATACTCTTCTAAAATTGAAACCTCATCATCTGCATCAACTAAGTCAGGAACTGGACCTAGTTCATTACAAAGCAAACTCCACTTCATTTGTTCTTGATTCTTGGACTTTAAACACATCCTGAATCATGTCTATAATAGCAGCTATTTTCTGACAACAAAATTTATAAACTGCAGGGTATCTATCCTTCAGTGGACCATTAGTTTTCCATTTAGCCAACCAAAATTTGATGCCCCTACCATTCCTCAACTAAAACACCATATGATGTTGCAGAAAAACAGAAGATTTCAGAATTGTCTTCCAAATACTTCTCCCATGTGGTTTCTCATCATCAACTGGAATCAAAATATCATCCTCATTCTTGAATTGCTTTTGCACAACTCTCCTCCACAATTCTTGTTTTTCTTTAGCATATATCCAAACCCATTTTCCTTCCAAAGCCTTATTAGTAAGTCTTAAATCCTTCACACCCAGACCACCCAATTTCTTAGACCTACAGATGGTTGGCCAAGCAACCTAATTTTCTTTTTCTTTTGGTGACATCTGAGTCCCAAAGAAAATTCCTCATTAACCTAGTCAACTTTAGTTCAACACTTGCAGGCATGCTAATCAGAGACATAAAATATAAAGGCAAACTAGACAAGCAACTTTTAATCAACACAAGTCTACCTGCCCTATTCAAAAACTTCTTCTTTGAAGCAGCTAATTTCACCTTCATTCTCTGAATGATCTCCTCCCATACACCAGCATTCCTTGTTGTAGCTCCCAAAGGAATCCCCAAATATTTAATTGGTAGCTGCTCAGTCCTACATACCAACTCCAATGCAAGGTCTTGAATAACATGATCAGCACCAATAATTATCATAGAGCTCTTCTCCAAGTTAAGTTTCAATCCTGTAATCATTTCAAAAGTAGTTAGTATAATAAGTAACCTTCTTACATCTTCCACTTCTGCATTTATGAAAATCAATGCATCATCTGCAAATTGCATGTGAATATCAATATTCTGCGGAGCACGTGTCATGGTTTTAGTGGTCGCGTGCAGGATAACTGTGTAGCCCTTGCTACACACAGGAATCTGAGTAGTAGAAGACACCTTCGCAGATCTACTTTATCCTATCCCAAGGAGGGATACCTCGACGGCTAAGATGGAAAAGTAGAACCTGGCCTAGAGAGAGGCAGATGGCGAAGGGACGAAGGTAGATGACACATCCAATCAGCATTAAATGCGTAAATCTCTTATCTACATGCTTAACCAAAGCACGTGGAGAGAGATCAGGTGGCAGAGTCTGACTGGCGAAGGCTAGCGGTGAACGAAGGTACAATCTGTACTGAGGATGGGTAGTTCCCGAAGGAACGTGGGTCAGCTGAGGTGGCAGAGTCCGACTGCAGAAAGCGTGCTGTGCACGAAGGTACCATTTGTACGGAAGATATATCAAGGAATGATGAACCCAAAGACAGCAAAGATATCTGAGTGTAACAACGGCGGATCTCACTTTCTAGTGATCCATTCGTTCGTTATTTACGTAAGTTCTTTGATTTCATAGCCTCTAAAGACTTGCAACCTTATAGATCTACAAAGTTTTTTACAAAAACGTACTAAAAAAATGTTAAAACTTTTGTTTTATACTAAAACAACTTTTTCCGACAGAGTATCCTTTGGATATGAGTACCTTTGAGCACTGAGGAATCTCAGAGAGAATTTAAGGAAGGAATATCTTTTCAAGCATTTAATAACCCCTTTTCTTGGAAAATGTGACACCTTTTTTCAAAAAAATCAACATTTAAGTTTGTTTTTTCCAAGGGTGTCATAAGAAATTAAATACCCATCTTTTCAAACGTCACTCTCGTACTTTCTCTTTAAAGGCTGCTCAGCCGTCTTCTGTGTCAGAGCATTAACTGCTACTTTTAGCAAAGGCACCCAAGTAGCAAAAACTTTCATTGTTTCTGTGACCTCGGGATAACAAAATTCCGAAGGCATGCAGAAACCAAGTGACGTACCAACAAGTTCACAACCAGCGGTTACAAGAGGAAGATCTCAAAATCCATCTCAAGTGAATCAAAAAAATGAAGCAGAGGACGGGCAAAGCGAAATAGCAAGGAAAACAGTTGCCAACAAACCACCTACCCCTGCTGAAGGGATGGGGAAAACATCGGGAGCATAACCACTTTATGGCATGCTGTTACCGGAGCGTCCCCATGTTATGAAGCCACCTACGGCTAACGAAGGGTTACCCAGAACCTTAGCTCCCACGGGACGAGGGTTGGGAAACCTAACTCCAATCCAGCTAGATCCTGATGCTCCGTTCATAGAAGAAGGAGTGGATGACTTAGAGGATCCGTCCGACATCACTCCTTAGGGTGGTGAAATCCACAATGAAGAACAAATGACAGCATAAGTAGCAGCTTTGCTACTCCGTAACAAGGAGCACGAGGATGCAATGCACATGATGGCTCAGGAAAACCAGAACCTGAAAGATATGCTGGATGTGCAGATCGAAGGTTCCCAAACTCACCCTCCATTGAAGAGGCGTGAGCACGGAGCTATCTCAGGAAGACGAAGGGGGGATCTTAATCCACTAAAGGCTAACCCACCGGGGGGAGCCAGGAAAACACGGCACGATCCCTATGAGATGGATCAACTTACAATCCCTCTCAGTCCTACTATGATGAGGCATTTCCAGAGATGCTCACAATGTGCACATGGCCATGGAACAAATGGAGAAGATGCAGAAAGAGATACAAGGATTGAAAACTGGCCACATAGGCGCAAGACTGGAGGAGGTACTCTGGGAAGCAACAACATATCCGCTGTACTTTCGCATTTTGAGGGAGCCTATCCCTGCAAAATGCCCGGTACCTACGTTTCAGGCGTACAATGATACCTCTGACCCCGTAGCCCACCTACGGTACTACACTCGTGTCCTTGCCCATTGGGAAAGAGATGAGGTAGTACATTGTAGGTACTTCCCTACAAGCTTGACGGGATCAGCATTGACGTGGTATGATAATTTACCAGCAAACTCAATTGACTCTTTTGAGATATTATATATGGTGTTCTTGGAGACATACATGTACAAAAAATCAACGAAGGAAGGGTTAGATAGGTTATTTTCTTTAGCTATCGGACCCCGGGAAACATTAATGCAATACACAGACAGATGGAAAAAGACATGCCAAGCAATCGGGAAAGTCAATCCAGAAATTAAAATTAATTGCTATAAGTATGAACTTGATAGAACCTCAGCTATCTTCGTGGAGCTTCACAACCGAGCCCTCGATTCCGAAGGAGAGCTTCGGGTTGTCCAGGATCGCTACATCATATTTGAAGAAATCCAAAAGGATAACCCCAGAGCACAAACAAATACAACAACAGCTCCGCAACGACGAATTCTATGGAACCAATTCCGGAGATACCTAAGAGGCAAAACGAAGCCGGGGGCAGAACCAGCTCTCGAGACAAAAGATCAAAATACGGAGATGGCAAAGGCATAGGAAAAGGAATAGAAGAGTTTGTAGATAAATTCTACACAAAACTAAACACAACGTTCTCCCACATTCTAAGCAAGGAAGGAGCGAAGTCGGGCTTTCCTTACCCTAACACTAGGGGAAAGCAGCCGGATAAAACAAAGGATGCTAAGAAGTACTGTGAGTACCACCAGTACCACGGGCATACAACTGACACATGCTACCACCTGAGGAACACGATTCAAAGATTCATAGACGAAGGCAAGTTCATGGAGTATGTGCAGATACAACCTACTGATACTGAGGTAGTCCCCAAGAAAAAGGTAGAGTTACCTCAGGATGGCAAATACATTAACATGATCACATTCTCAAACGGAGGCCAAGAGGAGCTACTTGAAGATATCCTCGAACTGGCTCGAAATAGAAGAAAGCTAGAAACCCACGAGGTATTAAAGTTAAGTGGACCACCAACTAACACTTGGGAAGAATGGATGGCTATGCCATTAACATTTTCAACAATACACGTCAACCAGGAAGTCGAGATGTACAACGACCCACTTGTGATCACCCTTCTAATTCATGGATGAAATGTTACGAAGGTCCTTATTAATGGGGGCATCTCGTTAAATGTGTTGTTCTACGAACCTTACTTACATATGGGTTTAACAGTTGAGCAAATGGATTCATCCACTTGCACAATATACGGTTTCAATGGAGCAGTCTCTAGACCAAAAGGAGAAATTGTCTTGCAGGTGCACGCATGACCCTTAGTAACCAATACAAGGTTCTGTGTTGTGGAGGTACCTTCACCCTACAACGTCATTATAGGACGACTTTGGGTCCACCGTCTAAGAGGCATGGCCTCAACCTATCACCAGTACCTTCGATTCCCAACACCCATGGGTGAAATGGAAATCAAAGGAGATCAACAAGACGCAAGGCTATGCAATCTAGCGGAGGTCAGGCTCAACGAAGAAAGAGCTGCTGCAAAGCAACAGAAAAGGAAAAGACGAAGGGAGAATACCAACGAAGTAAAAAACGAAGGCTTCAAAGTCCCCGAAGCCCCCTCAGATCAGGAAGCAAGCACTTCCACCACTCAGGCAGCGGACAATGCTGCTAAATGATAATTACAGAAATGCACTCCTCTACAACCTCAGAAACCAACCTTTTCACCGGTGGATCCAACAAAGAAAATCAACATTGGAATGGAGAAAGAGCCAAAGATGATCACCATCGGCACTTTACTAGAAGAGGACGAGGAGATGCAACTGCAAAGGCTGCTAAGGGACTACGCAGATGTCTTCGCATGGTCAATGGAAGACATGCCAGGAATTGACCCGAATTTGGTCTCCCACCACCTTCGGCTCAAACCAGAAATTACACCATTCAAACAGCGTATCTGCAAGGTGGCAGATATCTACCAGGAAGCAGTGGGAAAGGAGTTGCAAAAACTCCTAACAACAGGATTCATACGAGAAGTCAAGTATCCCACATGGATATCCAACATGGTAATTGTTCCTAAGAAGAAATGAAGCGTGCGTATCTGCATCGACTTTAGCAATCTCAACAAAGCATGCCCCAAGGATAGATACCCGCTACCCAATATTGACCAACTGGTCAATGCAACCGAAGGTCACAAGAGGCTATCCTTCATGGATGGTTACTCCGGTTACAACCAAATCGCACTTGCAGAAGAAGATCAGGAGCATAATACGTTCTTTACCCCCACGAGGCTTGTATTGCTATACAAGGATGCCTTTTGGACTAAAGACCGCGGGGGAAACATACCAGCGATTGGTAGACAAAATCTTTAATCCATGGATAAGCAAGATACTAGAAGTCTACGTAGAAGACATGCTTGTCAAAAGCAAGGAGGCGAAAAATCACTTATCAGACCTAAGAGAGATATTCGAAGCCATGAGAAACTTTCACATGAAGGTAAATCCGGAGAAATGTACGTTTGGAGTAACCTCAGTAAAATTATTAGGGTACTTGGTAACTAAGCGAGGAATAGAAGTAGACCCCGAAAGGATCGGAGCAATAATGGAGATGCCATCTCCAAAAACGCTGAAAGGAGTACAAAAATTAAACTGAATCTTAGCCTCCATGGGAAGATTCATAGTAAGATCATCGGACAAATGCAAAGCATTTTTCTATACGCTAAGGAAAGGAAACAGGTTCATGTGTACTACGGAATGCGAACAAGCTTTCCAAAAAATCAAGGAGTATTTGGCATCGGTTCCTATCTTACAGAAACCGGAGCCAGGTGAAATACTCACTCTCTACTTAGTAGAAACAAGCTACGCTATAAGCGCAGTATTTGTACAAGATCAAGGGCAAGGAGAAAAACCCATCAACTACATCAGCAAAACACTCAGTTCAGCGGAGTGTAACTATACCAAGGTGGAACAACTCATATATGCCTTAGTACTGGCAACACAAAAACTAAGGATATATTTTGACGCACATACCATCCGAGTCTTCAAAAAGGCCAAGATAGGTCAAATTCTCGATAGCACGGAGAAAATTGGAAGGGTGGCAAAATGGAATGCCATGATCAACCAGTTCCAAATAATTTTCGAAACAAGGAAGGCTAAGAAATCACAAATCTTAGCAGACTTTCTGGCAGACCTACCTCTCAGTGACGAAGCGGAAATAGACGACATCCCAGGAATGGAGGAAGACAAGAAAGATCTGGAGGATCTGCTAGAACCTCAGAATTCACGAAGGTGGGGAATATTCGTAGATGTCTCCTCCAACGGAGAAGGCGCATGCATAGGGATTGTAATAACAACCTCTATTGGAGATCGACTCATCTACGCATTCAGGTTAGAATTCGAACAATATACCAACAACATCACAGAATATGAGGCGGTCATACATGGTTTACACTTGGCACGGGAGCTAAGCTTAACAGATGTTCAATTGACTAGCGACTCTCAGCTGGTCATTAGATAAATCGAACTCAAATACCAAACTTTGGATCCGGTGCTATCTTCGTACTTGAAACTAGCCCAGGAATATGCGTCCGAAATCAGCAACATAGCATTCAGACATGTATGCAGAAAGGACAACAGACACGCAAATGCCTTAGCATTCATATTTTCTATGCTAAGGGACAGAAACACCACCGCCATCCAAATTGGAAGGATATACGAACCTTCAATAGAAGGACCAATCTCAGGCGCCGAGGAGGTCTTGGCCGTTCAAACTCGGGCATGAGAGAGTCAGAAAATGGAGAAAAAAGTGAAGATACGAAAGAATCAGACGAAGAAGCGAAAGAGTCTGACGAAGACC
The DNA here is from genome assembly GCA_023531105.1 of Papaver atlanticum. NCBI lineage: Eukaryota > Viridiplantae > Streptophyta > Magnoliopsida > Ranunculales > Papaveraceae > Papaver > Papaver atlanticum. The sequence goes on along the minus strand of JAJJMB010017535.1, from coordinate 88,003 downwards.
AACCCATGCCAGATGAAAACAACGAAAACGAGACGAAAGATGATTGGAGAATTCCAATCCACCAATACCTTAACAAAGGTGTACTACCAGCCGACATTAAAGAAGCTCGAAAACTCGAGTCAAAAGCAGCAATGTATAGCCTTCGTGATGGAATACTATATAGGAGGTCATTTCTCGGACCCCTGATGCGGTGCCTCTCACGAACCGAAGGAAGGAGAATACTCCATGATATACACATCGTAGATGCTGGCAACCATAGCGGGAGAAGGTCCTTGGCGGTTAAAGCCAAAATGCAAGGATACTATTGGCTAAGCATGGACGAAGATTCAAAGAACGTGGCTAAGCGATGTGAAAAATGTCAACGCTTCGCCAAGAAAATCAAAGTACCAGCAATGGAGCTTAACTCGGTTATCATCCCTTAGCCATTTGTCAAATGGGGTTGATATCGTCTGACCTTTGATAGAGGGAACATCAAAAAGAAAATATCTTATCATAGCTACGGATTACTTCACCAAGTGGGTGGAAGCAAAGCCTTTGGCAAAAATCAGGGACACAGATGTCTTCAAATTTTTGTTTGAGCAAATCATATACGGGATCAGAATACCAGCCGTCATAGTCTCAGACAATGGCAAACAGCTACAAGGAAAGAACATCGACATGTTGTTTGATACCTTCAACATACAGAAGAACAAGTCAACCCCAATATATCCGAAGAGCAATGTACAAGCGGAGGCAACCAACAAAACTATAGCAATGAACTTAAAAAATAAGCTAGGCGTATACAAAAGGAGGTGGTACGAACAGCTACACAACGTCCTATGGGCCCATCGAACTACAAGAAGGTCATCTACGGGGGAAACTTCATTCTTATTGACCTACACAGCCGAAGAAGTCATCCCCACAGAGGTTATACTTCCTACAACAAAGACGAAGGCTTGGGAGAAAAATCTAACAACAAACTTGATGTTAGAAAAGTTGGATGACCTTGAAGAAAGAAGGGAGGTAGCCCTGCAAAAGATGGTAAATTATCAACAAAGGCTAGCTCGGGAATACAACAAAAGGGTCATCCCTCGGAACTTTTTGGCTTAGGAATACGTACTACGTCAGATACCACCATATCAAAGAAATTGAGTGGGGCAAACTAGCTCCAACATGGGACGGACCCTACATCATACACGGCATCGCCGGAAATGGGTCTTACTACCTAAGAACCCTAAAAGGAGAAGTGCTACAACACCCTTGGAATGCGATGTACCTGTAAAGACCCTCAAGCTCGTCAATGATATTAGACCAGTCAAGACGTCTTAGTCGATAATAACTCGATTAGTTTAACACGAATGTTAATTAATAGAAATTAATTTAACGACGACCTAGATACGAAACTAGTATCATTAGATAGATCTCAAAAAATTACGCGAAATGGACTAATCGAACGTGTCGTTCGGATACCGGACGAAGAGGATATTATCTGATGAGTATGAAGGGCAAAATAGTAATTTCATTACAGACCGACCTGAGCTGCCCATATCCAAGCATTTGGGTGCTTCAGTAATTTATGGTCGGCCTTATCCCCAATCGACTGAGAAGATAAGTCTTCTTTCTTCTATTTCTTCTTTCTTCTATTTCTTCTTTCTTTCTCTCTGTTTCTTCTTCTCTTTCCCTTTATTATTCTCTCTGGCGATTCTGAGGAACGATTGTTGAAACTGTGAGATCGAGAGGAAGAAATAAAGAAACACATGATAAGAGATATTGTTTTTGTGGATCAGGATGAAGAACAATTAAGGGAGTGTTGGGAGTTCGTCTGTGGTGACAGACAAAGAGAAGCAGAATTAGGGTTCTTAGATTTGATTATGATTCTTAAGATTTAGAACATGATAAACAGAGGTGTGGTTAGATGAAGAATCATGGGTAGAGGTTTAATTGAAGCTGTAGAGTTGTTTTGTTGGTGAATCAAGAGTTAGGGTTTTTATAAGAAGTTCGAAGAAGAACCAGAAGATAAAGGTGTTAGTTTAGGGGATTAAATTAAATGATGGGTCTGATAGTATTGAAGAGTTGATTGATGTTTTCAGTGTTAATTTGAGATTGAAGATAATTAGGGTTTCAGCGAAATTGGTTTCATAAATTCGATTAAGGATTGATAAGAAGAGGTTAAAAGGTGGGTTTAATCAATTTGAAGATGTGAACTCGAATTAGGAAAAGAGGATTAAGAATACATAAATACATAAATGTCAATAAAATCTATGGGACTCAATAATATTTCTAAGAGTAGTTTGAATAATAGTTTCACCATTAATGTTAATAATAAAAATATTATAATAATAGTTATAGATGATAATAATAATTTTAATAAAGTAATGTTAGCATTTCTCAATTAGTATTATATTGAGCTTAACTTAAACTAAAATCTTATTAAAGATATATAACGATAAGAATAATAATCATGATTAAATAGTTATGGAAAAATTAATAACGCTTATCTACGGTTAAAATTTTGTAAATTGAACTAACTACAAATTAGAAATATATGTTTTGCGTTTAAACTAGACAGTTAATATAATACTTATTAGACATTAGACGTAAAAAGATGAGGATATAATGTACAAAATTTAAAAGACTTAACTTGCTAATAATCTTGTACCGAAATTATCTTTAGTGTAACAAATGACCCAGTAAATCTTTAAAATGAAACAAATATGCATGAGGTACTAAAAATAGAATTTGGCTGCTTAGTGAAATAATATAATTACAAAAAAATAAATTCGTATAATAATAGGATACTTTACATTAATAGCAAAATCTAAAGACTAATTGGAGATATTACAATTTTATGTAGACTCAAGTTTAAATCATATTAAATTACTTAGGCCGTTATTTAACAAGAGGTAGCATAAGGATTCAATATGAATAAATAAAATCCATCATATCATCTTTACGTAAACGTAGAATTATATTTAAAAGATTGAGGATAAGTGTATAAACCGGACTATCAACTTAAGAGTAATGAGAATAATAACACAGTTGATAAAAATATTTGAGTAATTAAATTTGTAGGAAATTTATAATAGATAATATTTGGAAAATTTATATATGGTATTACAGTAAAGTTAAAATTATCAAATATTATAAATTGACGTAAAAATCGGTTTGGAATTACTTATATTGGTAAAATAAATAAATAAAAATTCAGATGACTAAATTGCTTAAAATGTTGTGAAATATGTATATATTCTATGAAGTAAAATTTTAAATTACATCAGTTAAGATGGAAGTTAAAAACTAATTAATCTTAATAAATTAATACTTAGTTAATCCAGCACTGGGGAATAGTGAGGTTGATAATTCTTGTGTGTTCCTGTGATACTTGTTACGTAGGTAGGCATTGTCAGGCGTCGCGAACCTAGACAAGGCAACTGCATTCTTGTATCACTAGGCATAGAAGGGAGACTTGCTTTTATTAGTGAACTGATAGATCCAAAATTTTACTTAGAAACTTTATTATAGAGTATATTCTCTCGGAAATTAGAACCAGTGACTTATTGAAATAAAAACTAGTCTTTGAACCTAGAGCTACAAATTTTAAATTTTATTAAGTAGGGAGCCATATAGGTTTGTGCTTTGTTTCTTGTTGTTTGCGCTTAGATAAGAAATAAGATTATTCTATAAGGTGGGGATTTTTGAAGACTAGAAGGATGGATCGATTTTCGAGGACGAAAATGTATAAGGTGGGGAGAATGTAAAGACCCTCAAGATCGTCAACGATATTAGACCAGTCAAGAGACGTCTTAGTCGGTAATAACTCGATTAGTTTAACACGAACATTAATTAATAGAAATTAATCTAACAACGACCTAGATACGAAACTAGTATCGTTAGATATATCTCGAAAATTACGCGAAATGGACTACTCAAACGAAGAAAATATTATCGGATGAGTATGAAGGGCAAAATAATAATTTCGCTTCAGACCGACGTGGGCTGCCCATATCCAAGCGTTTGGGTGCTTCAGTAATTTATGGTCGGCCTTATCCCCAATCGACCGAGAATAAGTCTTATTTCTTCTCTTTCTTCTTTCTTATTCTTCTTTCTTTCTCTCTGTTTCTTCTTCTCTTTCCCTTTATTCTTCTCTCTGGCGATTCTGAGGATCGATTGTTGAAACTGTGAGATCGAGAGGAAGAAATCAAGAAACACATGATAAGAGATGTTGTTGTTGTGGATCGGGATGAAGAACAATTAAGGGAGTGTTGGGAGTTCGTCTGTGGTGACAAACAAAGAGAAGCATAATTAGGGTTCTTAGATTTGATTATGATTCTGAAGATTTAGAACATGATAAACAGAGCTGTGGTTAGATGAAGAATCATGGGTAGAGGTTTAATTGAAGCTGTAGAGTTGTTTTGTTGCTGAATCAAGAGTTAGGGTTTTATAAGAAGTTCGAAGAATAACCAGAAGATAAAGGTGTTAGTTTAGGGGATTAAATTAAATGATGGGTCTGATAGTATTGAAGAGTTGATTGATGTTTTCAGTGTTAATTTGAGATTGAAGATAATTAGGGTTTCAGCGAAATTGGTTTCATAAATTCGATTAAGGATTGATAAGAAGAGGTTAAAAGGTGGGTTTAATCAATTTGAAGATTTGGTTGATGCTGTGAACTCGAATTAGGAAAAGAGGATTAAAAATTGATTTAGGCTTTCAAATAGATTTGGATTTATAGCTCATGGAATGAACTGCAATTGGAGAAGAAAAATTTGAAGGCAACTGTTTGAGGTAATTTCTCCTTCTTGAATTGAGTTGGATTAAATTTCATTTATTTTGAGTTATCAAACTTGGATAATTGATGTATGTTGTTTGAATTGAAGATGAGTGTGTTAGAAATGGGAGTTGTGTGTTTGGATGATGGTGTTAGTTGTAATTCTGGTGGAGCAGCAGAATCATTTTGTGTTGGTGGAGGTGGTTATGTAATTACAGTTGGTAATTGAATTGTTGTGGATGTATGAGTGGGTGAAGAGTGTAGTTGATTTAGATGAATGTCTAGGGTCTTGCAAGGGGAATGAATGTTACTAGTGGGTTGAGGCTATGATATTGCAGCTGATGTTGATATAAATGTGTTGTGCAACTGTGCTGTTTAAAGGGGATATAGTTGAACTATGATGATTCTGTAATTGTTAATGATGTTTAAGGGATGGTAGTGATGAATTGAACTGAGAGTTGCTGGTGGTATAGATGGGTATGTGAATGGTGTTATTGCTAAGTGTACAGAAAACACACTTCTGGTGTTTGTGTATGTGTGTGAATGGAAGAAGTATATGATGAAGCTTGGATGTATGGGGAATTGGTGAATGTTGAGATGATATTGCAAGGCTGTGAAATTAGAGGTGTTGTTGGTACTGGGATGGACGTGCAGGTGAAGTTGTTAGTGGCTCAGGTCAAGAAGAAAGTTAGAATGGTGATTTAGAGTTGTAGATAGTGATTGCTGTGAAAGCTTGGAACTGCTAGTGTTGCAGGTAGGCATAGTCTTTGTTTGTAAATAGAATTTGAAGTTTGTTTGTATATATTTGAATCGAAGTTTAAATGATAAAAAAGAAGAATATGTTGTAGGAATTGAAGCTGTAATAGTTTAGGCGTTGAGCCTTGTTGTTCAGTCAGATGTCTGACTGATGTACTTTCCTGACTCAGTTAATCTGACTGAGTTGAGTTAACCTTGTTAACCTGAGTCGAATCAGTTTGACTCACTGAGTCACTAGACCTGAATTCTTGATCAGTTGATCTAGTCTTGACTAGTTTGACCAGTCCGCTTTGACCGTAGACCCGACTTGACATGACCTTGACTTATTGACCTTGACCTTAGACTAGACTTTGACCCTGACTTAGACGTTGACTGTTAGTTGACCTTTGACCGTTAGAGACCGTTTTGTTGACCCAGATGGACTGGACCTTTGGTTAATGCTCTGTTTAGAGAAATGGGCTTAGAACCATTAGTTAGTGTGAGCCATTTTGGCTATATTCTTAGAGTTCTTGTGTGATCAGTTAGCCTATATTAACAACGATCGATTCAAATGATGAACCAGTGGATCGTGGATCTCGAGGTAGGCGTGGCTTGTTATCAAAAGAGGTGTGAATTTACATTTGACTCTTTTGTGATTATTGTTGTTTTCTTTTACCAAAGTTTATGTTTAACAAATTCATGCATTATCTAATTGAGTATTCCGTGCATTGTTATATTTTAAATTCCAAAAGTACTGTTGATTCTTTTAATCTTTCCATTACTTGGAAAGGAATTGTAATACTTTGTTGTCTTTATGAATTATTTGGGAAATAAGAATTTCCATTTGTATGTTTGGAAAATGAGAATTTCCATCCGTGGTATATAGGATACTGATCCTTCATTTATATCTACTTACTTTCGAGCTTTTATGCGTAATAGGTGTGTAAGGAATTGGTCGACACTAATATAAAGTAATAAGGTGTGTAAGGAAATGGTTTACACTCAATATAGTACATTGTTTGACGAAAGAGTTGGTTCCATATACATGATTGTTTAACTATGTGAATTGGTTGTGCTTTAGTGTATTGGGAAAACATGAATTGTTTTCAAATCATTTCAATGATTACTTGAAAGTTAAATGTTATTTCTACTGGGCACCCCTTTTAGGGATGATGTGCTAATCCATTCCCACTTTCAGTTTCAGAGACAAATCAGAGTTGCGCAGCGTAAGCTTCGAGGAGTTGAGTTCGTTAGTTGGTTAACTTCTGCTATGTTTATTATGTTGTATACTTTATTTGTAAATTAAATGGCTGTTGTACATATATCATTTGAGAGGAGTTCTTGAATTATATATTTCGGAGTGGGGCTAGTTTTGGGTTGAATTTTGAAGAAGATTTCTTTATAAGAATCTTTAATTAGTTCGTTTAGATTCTTAGTTCCTCTTTATTTAGTTAATCTCTTGGATTAGTCAGCTGCTAGCTTTGGGGGCACTACAGTACCTAAAAAAGTACTACCCGTAAGAGAATGGTGATTACTCAGGAGAAGAAAGGAATGGGCAATGACGAACTATGTTGTATCCCTGACAAAAGGTATTATAGATCTTATTAATCAATGGAAGAAACTTTTTGCTAAAAAATTAGCTTTGATTAATACAATTGGGTTAGAATAAACACCCTCCGCCAGGAGTGACGATGAGGCAAGGCATAACTGCGCATATGTCAATCTCGGATCCTCGGGGAGACGGCTCCTTCCATGAGGCATAATAAAAAATAAGATATCCCCTATAGAGATACTTTGTCGAAGTAAAGCCGCCATCGCGCTGAACGCGTAGAGTTACAGGAAAATTATTGCCCACGTAGGGACCTTCGCCACCATGATACCTTCTGGCCAAAGGATATCCTGGTAGGACGTTGAATGTTCCACCAAAGGTTAAACATACCTTAGCACCTTGTGATGACTTGAAAGTGCGACTGATTAGACATATTACGTCTAAAACAAAATGTTCATGCAACAATAAAGGTGAAATAATGATTTTACCAAAACATACCTAACATTTCTTAAAAGTTGCATGGCAGATAACAAAGGTTCAAATCACCAAGAAGCATTGTTTCAAAGAAAGGAGACATCTCAGCTAAAGAAGATACCTCAGTTGAGGACATAAACAACAAGGAGAAGTTCATTTAAACAAGGTTCGAGACAATAGAATCAAGGATAAGGAAGACGGGGAAAGACAACTCCGTCAGCTTGGAGTTCAGCTTCGGCAAAGGTATTGTTGATATAGTCAATAACCGAACGCTTGAACTATACCTTCATCTGAGAGGACTGGACCTCCAGATCCGAGGATGATTTCCGATGAAGCTCGATCATCTGAGCGCTAAGTTGGTCGTTGGCCTGCTGAAGTGCCTCAGCTTTAAACTTTGCAGCAGCATCAAACTGACGAGCTATCTCCAACGAAGATACTTGGCTCTCCAGATGGCTGACCTTAGCATTCACACCTACAAGCTGCTCCTAGAGACCTGTGGACATACAGAGGATGAGTAAAGAGCAAAGACAATGCTGGGCATAAAGAAGGCTACAAGAATAAGGAAACCCTAAGCAACCTCCATCATGGCTAAGGGAATCCTCTAAACTATGCTGGGCTTCGGCAAGATCTTCCTCAGCAACGTTAAGATCTTCTACCAGAGTATCACGTTCGGTCCGGAGATCTTCGACGTCTATCCGGAGCGGAGCATTTTCAGAGTATAAGACCTGGTAAACATTCTCTAACTCTTCCAATCTCTTGACCATAGATGCATGGGACATGGAAGAGAGGGAATTGAAGAAACTTCACTAAGTTTGTTCTTAAGAGAACAAACCTCATAGGATAATACATCACGCTCGGCAGTAACCTTGGCTAAGGAAGCACATGCATCTTCAAAATCTGCGTAATACTTTTTACGGATAATTTCTTGAGCTGAGAGACGTTTCTCAACTAAGGAAATATCCTCCTTTTGCTTTAAAATAAGATCCTCTTTCCACTTGAGGGTCTCGTCACATTCTTTACGGAGCAAAGCCATCTTCTTCACAAGGTATGAGTTATGAGTAGACTCAAGGGAGATTTGGGCCTCATTATGAACAGTCACGTTCATCAACCTATCAGACTTCTTCTGATAGTACCAAACATCGGAGGTCAACTTGGCTACTTGTTTCTGAAGATGTCTAAGCTCACCGGAGCTACCAGCTGGCAGGCGTAGGTTCTCTCAGGGATATACTACCAGACAAAAATGAAAACAAAGCTAAAGGGAAGGAGGAACGAACCTATAACTTTGGAGGATTCAGCATCCAAAGCAGAGTCAACCGCCTTTCTTCCCTCCTCAGCAACCTTCGCAGCATTATTATCTCTCTCAAGAGACAACAAACAAGCTTCTAGGGACCTCTGAATCTTCCTCAGTTTTCTCTCTAACAAAGGTACCTTGGTGGAAGAAGCAACATCACTGGAAGACGGCTGTTGTGCGCTAACAAAGGCATAATCTTGACGGGCACGCTCCAACAGAGCACTCAAGTGAGTACACTTAGCCGTATAAAACTTGAACAAGGTACACCCAACATCGATTTGTTTGCAAATCTGCAAACAACAGAGCATAAGAACAAACGAAGGTTCAAAACAATGTGCAAAACAATAATGTAAGAACTACTTACTGAGAACAAGGAGAAATGGGGAAGGAAATCAGCGTAGGTATCCATGAAATCCTCCATCTCTTAGATGCTACCTCTGCGGATTTCACCAAAGCTCTAACTAGAGCGAAGGCAATCTGGATCGAAGAATAGATCCTTGGCCACTTGATACAGAGCAGTCAAATTGTCCAACCTTGAAGCAACCTCCAAAGAATCATCCAGCTGATGACGATCAACCTCAGCAGAAAGGGACCCTTTGAATCCCGCAGTATGGCTTCGAGGATGGCATCGTCAGAACTCCCAAGGATCAAGTTCTCAGGCAACTTACCCTTCCAAAGATCCGTAAGAACCCCACCAGTCGCTTGAGAACGTGCATGGGGCACAAGTACTGAACCCTCACTACGACGAAGAGACGGCATGGAGGATGATCTAGGAACGAAAGAAAATGCTTGACTAGAAGTACCACCTAAGTCCATGTCACTAGCAGAAGGAAGATTACCCAGTACGGTCCAATCTGGTGACGAAGGTGGAGGTCCAACAACCTTGCTAGCAGGGGCAGGAGAAACAGACTGAGCACTTCCCAAAGAAGTAGGCATAGCTTTGAAGGAGAAGCTGGCAAGTGAAATCACAACCTTCTTATTCGACTGTGAGTCTGATCTACTAACCCTCACCACAGGAGAAACACCTTTCGCAAACGAACCACTTGAGTGAAGCGAAGTAGTAGGAGAAAACGGAAGGCTCTTGGAAGATATCACCATGGCACTAGTGGTAGCCGAAACAACAGGCTGCAAATCGCTAAGGGCAGAAGATGAGGGTACCCTCGGTAGCAAAGCAGGAATGCCCACTTGAGTGCTAGCTTGGCTTACCAATAAAGAGCCGCCATTAACTTGAAGGTTATAATTATCACCTTCTACAGAACCAGCACGAAGGGGACTAGGACTGTCTTTGGATAAATCTTCATTAATGTCATCCAAATGGAGGATAAGGGCAGTATCCTCGATATCCTCCATGTCTTCGTCATCGGGTTCCTCCTTATCAACTTTAGGATCCTCATCGGATTCTTCAACATCGATCACATCCTTCAACTTTCCTTTCTTCTTGGAAGACTGTAGAAGAACACATGTGCAAGCTAAGGATCATGGGGAAAATACTAAGGAATCTATGAACAATAAGGTAGGGTTATAATCCTTACCTCCGCAGGTGTTGGATTAGTTGCTTCAACCGAAACCCTCCTTTTCCTTGTCCTGGTGGCTATGGAGTTACCAGCAAAGCCCGGAGCAGTCCCAACAGAAGAAGTAGGGGAAGGCTACAAAGGAAGTATCAAAAATACTTAGCAAAGGCCGCAAAACAAAGATGAAAAATGCAAAACGTCCGCAACGAACAAAGCTCACCTCATGAGAAACAACAGGGTTGAATACCCATGGCTGATATCCATCATACTTAACAGGCAGAGATGAAGCTGTGCGGGGGACGTTGGGGTCTGCGGTAGTAAATCCGCGGGCCCAGGGACCCACAACACGAAGAGGAGTACGCACCCAGCGATCATCATGGTCCGGACGAATGCGGTCATACTTCGGCAAGAAAATATTAGCAGAGTAAGGGATGACAGTCAGCCCAGTCTTGTCAATCTCCTCCAATAAACGAAGGCGATTGCCTTCCCTAATCTTCTTAGCAGTAACATGGATACGGCGGGGAACAACATTCCAAGGAAGAAGATTGCTTTTCTACATGGCATCAGCATAAGTAACATTGAAGTTGGCAGGGGTATAATCCTCCTGCTTAGACCTCCCAGCAGCAAAGGGGTCATAAGACTTCAGAGTAGTCTTACCCTTGCTACGATACCAACATTCACGAAGGGCACGCCAATAATTGCCAGTGTATTGCATGACCCCTCGGACCTCAGTTTTGTTCACCGGATCATCCCTGGTAGACAAAACATCATAGTATAAAGGATCTTTTCTACTATACAAAGGAAGGAGCATACCTGCGGCCAACTGGCCAACACTGACCAAGAGATTGTTCTCATCATAAGGGAAGCTTCGGATTAAGGATTCAGTAAGAACATTAGGGTCATCGACAAAAGAGATGTCAAACTTATGCAGGCGAAAAGACTTGGAGATCTCAGCCAAGGATAAATGAGAGTAGCTATCCTTGTCACGCAGCTACAACCTTTGGAGCTCATAGTGGGTGGAGGAGGAGGAAGATCTTCAACAACAACCTCTTCAGCCTCAGCTTCCACAACCATCTCAGTTCCCTCAGGTATCTCAGTATCCTAAGGGGGTGGAGAGGGCGTAGCATCAGGATGATCCATCCGCGGAGGTGGCTCAGTGGACGATCTAGGCCTCGGATCCTTCCACGCAGGCTTCTTCGGAAATCTCATAATTCCTAACATTAGCAGGAAGAACAGTCCTTCAACAATGGCGGATGAAATTTGCAGACGACTTAAAAGCATATTTTGGGAAAAAGTAAGCATACTTTGGCCATGGGTTTAACTAAACCAACCAAGGAATACAACTCAATCCCTCCACGATGCGAAGTGGAGGATTATTTCGAAATTGCAGGCAAAGAACAATCATGGCATAATCATGGTGAAAATGAAAACAAACCCAAGTTCTCATACAACATAAAGAGGAAGGAGGAAATCATAATTCTCACATGCAAGTACAACAACAACTTCAAACAACCAAAGAAAGAAAAACAGAACCGATCAAGGAGAATACGAAAAGCTACATCAAAGTCAAAGGCGAGTATATGCCTGATTGATGAAGAGCGAGCAAGAGCTTTGGAATTCGTAGATAAAACCAGCAGTTAGAAGAAAAGGAGACAAAGAAAAGCTCTGAGAAAGAGATAGAGAGCGACAGTTCATGAGGAGAGGGGAAAATTAATGAAATTCCTTTTTTTATTCTCTTCTTATAAGCGGCTAGAGAATCCAAAAATTCGGATGTCCCGAAATTCAAGGGGAAGTTATTGCATGAGAGGACACATGGGGACCACCCAACCGGTACGTGCAAAAATAGCGGCGTTATGGAAGTTTTTTGGCGATATGGAAGTTTCTTCTTCCAATCCTACCAGGTAGAATATGAAAGAAAAGGAGCAAACTGTGAATATCAATATTCTGCGGAGCAAGTGTCACGATTTTAGTGGTCGCGTGCAGGATAACTGTGCAGCCCTTGCTACACACAGGAATCTGAGTAGCAGAAGACACCTTCGCAGATCTACTTTATCCCATCCCAAGGAGGGATACCTCAACGACTAAGATGGAAAAGTAGAACCTAGCCTAGAGAGAGGCAGCTGGCGAAGGGAAAGAGGTAGATGACACATCCAATCAGCATTAAATGCGAAAGTCTCTTATCTACACGCTTAACCAAAACACGTGGAGAGAGATGAGATGGAAGAGTCTGACTGGCGAAGGCTAGCTATGAACGAAGGTACAATCTGTACTGAGGATGGGTAGTTCCCGAAGGAACGTAGGTCAGCTGAGGTGGCAGAGTCTGACTGGAGAAAGCGTGCGGTGAACGAAGGTACCATTTGTACGGAAGATATATCAGGGAACGATGGAACCAAAGACAGCAAAGATATATCTGGAGCAGAAGGGGTTATAAATACCAAGCTTCACCAACAAACAAGGGAATTCAATACCCAGGAAGAAGAAGATCTAGTCTTAAGCTTATACCTCTTTAATGTTTAGAACTTAAGTATTTACTTTGGCTTGAGTTCTCTCTATTACTTTGGGAAACATTTAAGATCTTTGTAACCACCTAAACTTAATAACAAACAATCACTCATTAACCCCGTGGATGTAGACAAAAGTCGAACCACGTAATCTCTTGTGTCTCATGATAACTTAGTAACATTTACATTATATTTGTGTTCTTCGTTATTATTGCGATCTCGAGTACCTTTTATTACTTAGCATTATCAGTTCAACAGAGGCATCGGTACTACTTAGTATCTGATTCTTTGAGTTGTATACATTACGTAGACTATGGGAAAATTAGTAGTCACATTGTAGATGAAACACCACCAGACCATCTTCCTCAATTTGGAAACCATGTATCTGCTTTCTTCTCACTGCATTATCCATCAACTTGGAATGCACTTCCACCACCAAAGAAACAAGAAAGGAGACATAGAATATTATTGTCTCAGTCCCTTAGAAGGCTTAATTTTATCAGTAGAACTCTCATTGACTAATACAAAAATATGTGAAGAAGTAATGTATCACCTGATCCAACTAATCCACTTAGCACCAAAACCATGGTGTTCTAAAATACAGAAAAGAGTCTTCCATTTGACATTATCAAATGCCTTCTCCATGTCCACCTTACAAACCAAACCTGGAATCTTGGACTTCAATCTTCTATCAATACATTCATTAGCTATTAACCTCCCATCCAATTTTTGCTTATTCTTGATAAAAGCTCTTTGAAAGTCAGACACCAACTTATGCATTACCATCTTCATTCTATTGGAAAGCACTTTAGACAATATCTTATATGCGCTACCCAATAAACTCAAAGGCCTGAAATCCTTAGGTGCACATGAGTCCTCCTTCTTTGGAATCAAAGATAAAAAAGAACAGTTAAGCCTCCAATCTCAAGTACCTGCAACATAAAACTCCTGCATCATTCTCATAAAATCATCCTTCAAAATGTGCCAACAACAATTGAAGAACTCCATAGAGAAGCCATCAGATCCTGGAGATTTATTAGTACCCAAATGTTTAATAACTCCAAAGACTTCTTCTTCTGTGAACTCCCTCTCCATCCACCTATATTCCTCCTCATCAATCTTTTTGAAATTCAAATTATTCAAATCAAATGCAGCATCATTTTGCTCAGAAAAAAAAAAAGTATTATAAAAACTCCTCATCTCCAATTTGATTTTATCCTGATCAAAACAATCTTCTCCATCAACCTCTAGCTTCACAACTGTATTCCTCTTCCTTCTATCACCGACTATCCTATGAAAATAGGAAGTACTGAATTCACCAAATTTAAACTCATTCTGCTTAGCCCTTGTAAACCATTTTCTAGCCTCCATAGTGGTAATGTTTTTAAGCTTCAGTGCACTAATAGTTCTCTCCTCCAACTGCTCATTAGGAAGCCTCCCCGACTTTCCAACTGATCAAGACTATCAATCTTCAGAGTGAGATCCTTCTTCTCCTGCTTGACAGACCCAAATTCCACCCTACTCCAATGTTTGAGAAAAAAAATTCAAGTTTCGCAATTTTTAAAGAAAACAAAACTTGGCTTACCTTGGAAGTCCATAGCAGGCTAGCAGCCCACCATTCCTCAATTTTCTTCACAAAACTTGGCTTACCCTACTCCAATGTCCTTTATCTTTATATATTTTATCCTTTTCTTTCTCCATTTTTTTTAAAAAAAAGTGGAAATTATATAAGGCGTATTTTAATAAAACTTATATTTTTGAAAGGTGCAAAATATAAGTAGAGGGAAACTATGTTTGAAGGAATGGGATTATTCATAACAAGTATTGTTACTGGCTTCGGCAATGAGAAGCTTTCAAGAGCAGACACTGTCAATGCAGGAAGTCCAACGATATTAACCTTCTCGAATGTCTTCTTTTTCCCATTGTATTGATCATCTAGAGATATGGAATGCCTAGGAGCATCATAATATCTTCGATATTGTATAAGCCATTATTGGGCTTTTATTTGTAGACTAGTAAACTAGACCTCAACCGAATCAAATAGAAGAAGTTGTAGCAGGTGATACTTCATCTCAGTCCCCAATCAAGAAGCTCATGCTGAAGCAGTGAACCCGAGGAAGTGGAAGGCCAGAGAGCTGATCTTGAGTCAATCGATTTCCTGCACAGGTGACTATGGGGCTCATGGATTCTTATAATTTCCAAAAAATATTGAAACATTAGTGCATATCCATACCTTGAACTGTAAATCTGTTTTGGAGAAATGGTTTGCCCTTGCCAGTTTTCCAGGACATTCTTATATGGTGCTGCTGTCACTTAACAAGTGCACATAAAGGAAAGGGATTCTCGACTTGGCAAACTTGACAGGACAGATTCTTGGACCGGATAGAAGGTAAAACACTAGAGGAGATACGTCGGACATTCAACACTCAGAAACCGAAACCAAATCATCCCTGAAATTGAAGAAAATGTTCGTAGGAGAAATGGTTGGGTCTTTGGATTTATTAATTGTTTTGGCAATAACATATTTGCAGCAGCAGCGGTGGCGGGGAGTAGGAGGCGAATAGGCTGATAGTGAGTAAGGAACAAGCAATAAGCGCAATTCTTTTAAAGCAGTGCAGATCACTGAAAACTTTGTACACTAATGGCATCAAAGAATACAATGTAACTTTAGTTTACAACTCTATTTGTAAGACAGAAAACATTCTGTATGTCATTGATGATGATGACTATTGCTGTCAAGCAATCTACCTCAACCGATTTCTGTATACTTTCCTTAACCAGAAGCTGCCTAATCTACTTCAGTGCTTTGGCATATGAGAAGAATTCTTAATCTGTCCAACTAAACTTCGCCCTAAAACAAATTTCTTTATATCCATCTATATTGTAAGATCAATGACTGAATTCACACCCGAAGAAATGGAGAATCAACTTCACCAGAAGTCTTTGTCAATGTATGAATACCCTTTAACCTGGCATATATAAGATTATCAAAATCCCGCATGAAAAATACTTAGGATGCAGCAACATTTAGCGAGAATAGTTGGATGGTGTTGTACCTATAGTGTTGTGGCAGCTATTGTCACAAGGATATGCACAGTCAACCAACTTGGTTACCCTTCTCTCAAAGTACCAATCGCCAACTGACTCTGCTATCGTCTGTTAAGAATTAGTATCTCACTGTTAGTTCTATATACCCGTAACTCAATTGTGTCTATAACGCTAAGAAAATTTCATTAAACTTTGAAAAGAATTTCAGGTTGATATGAGGAATAAGCAAAATGTGCAGCTAAATACGGGTGCATTTTGCAAAATGTACTTAAATGAGCACAGCTGAAGTTTACATACCCTATTGTGAACTCTCGGGGAATCTGCAGCAAACCATGTGTCTTGGGACTCACTTTGGCAATGAGCGAAACATGAATTTAAGAACATCCCTCCCGTTTTGGAATACTCGTAAAAGAATAACAAAGCTTTAAGCATTTCAAATCTAAAACCTGTAAGTTTGATATTAAGAGCCTTAATCAGAACAGTCAAAGGAGGATTTAAAAGGCGAATACAGTTATCAGAATATCTGTGGTTAGAGATGAAGAACAACCTTGTAATATAGTTAGCTGATGCAGATTACACGCTGCAGGATTGTTTTTACATCGACTCCAATGTCCACGCAAATCAGTAGAAGGTGGAACGAGATTATGATGAAACTAAAAAAAGAGTTCGATCAATTTTTTCCAAGGGAATACAAAGCAGGATTTGTGTGAAGTTTAGCATTTCAAAGAAAGCAAAACGCGACATTCTTACTTGGAATACATCATAAGCCGAATTTAAGATGAAATATGGTGCTTTGACATAAGGCAAAGCGTATTGCGGAAAGAAGCACTGTAAGAGAGAAAGAACACATGAGACCCACCATAAAGAACACGAAACCTTTATTCATACGACAAACTATTTTCAAATTTAGTGGATTTGTTGTACCTGATATGGATAGTAACGTGAACTAGTACAGTTTTCATTCAGAAATTGTTCTGTACCCTGTGAAGTTTACTTCTCAGTATTTGTATACAAAAGTTGAATCCTCAAAATCAATGAATTCTAGCCTTCTTGGGAATGTGATAGTGGACTAACCTGGAGAAGAATAAGTTTTTCGAAAAATTGCCTTGCTGTGTGTTGCAAACTAATGTCTCTTCTGAAAAGGGGAAAAAATGAAAAACATAAAAATCGTAGACCATAGAACTATTAGACTAAAACCGGTCACTGTACATTTGTGCTAAGGAATGGACAATCATCACTTACATATCAAGGAAAAATCCAGCGTCACTCATGCATTTCGCAGAGGTAGTCTCGGGTAAAAAGCTAGTGAAGTTGTCACAGTGCAAGAAAGTCGCGAGACCACCAGCAGAGCAACCTGAGAGCAGAGCCTAGAGAGCCAAAACTTGTAAATATTCCAACAAATTGGTCGTTGTACTTCAGTCGTTAGCATATACTATGTGAGACCACGGATATGAATATGCACTCAAGGCTCCAAATAGTATGTTCCTAATCTCAAGCTATTCACAAACGTACAAATTGCTTGCAAGATATGTACATGCCACCATAGAGTGTAGCATCAAACTATGCATCAATAATTCAAAATTCCGAACGTGTCAATAAAATCGGGAATCGAAGATTTTCATATGGTAGTATACTTTTATATCATTCAAGATGTCCTTAGTCCTACAATACAAGCAAAGTATCATTCTCAGTCCTGCATTTCGCTGAAATTTATTTTCTTAGAACGTTATGTAATGTAGATTCAATCTTAAAACACTAATAAATTCATATGTTCCTTCTACTTATATCTATAAATCAAATGTTGGTATTTCCATGAACTTAAAACACCAATGTAAATAGAATCAAATTCTTGCCCATTTCGAATCACCCACTTATGTAAAGAGAAAATGAATCTAGTTAAAAGGTGGAAAAAAAAATGCTGGAAAAAGAAGAAAAAGTTTAGCAACCACTCACCTTATCTGCAACATTCAAACCCTTGGGAAGAAGATCAAGAATGATTGCCTTCCAAATCCTCTGGCCCCTAAAGTAGAGCTTTACTGTCTGTTTCCAGTAAGTACAAATCCCACCCATCAGTAAATCTAATCTCTTGTACAAAATCATAGGTCTTTTGATTTTTTTCCCCCTCACACAAAGAGAGTTGCACATGGGGCTGTTTGTGGTTGTCAAGGACTCACTCAAGAGACAAAAGTCAGACATGCTCAGTGGTCTCATCCACAAAAAAAAAAAAAAAAAAAAGGTCAAAGATGACAAAGATGGGTCTTTTTGTTTAAAAAAGTTAACTTCTTTATTTTGTATTCCTATATCAATTCCCTTGATGGGCATATATGAAAAAAAAAAAAAAGAGGCTAATAGGCAATTCAGAGTGCTCAACAAAATGCTCTCTTGAAGGCACTGCTCAACAAAATTTGAACCCATATTAGACAACTTACTTCATTTTGATAGAGGGAGTCCCCGGAAAATGACGCTCCGTCGCAGTATCTAAGCTTAACTCGATTCCAATTATGAAAATCTGAAACATATGTCAATAAGTTTTTACTGTAATCACAGAAGTAAAAATGACAACGTAACGGATAACCATGCAGCAAAAAAATGAAAAAGACTTGAGACACATGTATTCTTCAACCCTACCCAAGGTCCAAAACTGGGTTCTTTTGTTTTGTTTTGTTTTGTCTTCTCTACCAACTGAGTTAATGGCATTGTAACGAGGTGATGACATCTACTCTGCTCCTACCACATGTATTCTATTGGTGCCATTGCCAGCTGCAAGCTTATAGTATAAGAGTTACGGCAATTTATGCAGCATCATTGTTGTTGCCAAAAAGAGAAAAGAGAAACACTGACACAAGTCTTATGGTTTTTCTGTCCTGGTTCTATTTACTATTAATTTACACTTAAAAAAGGGTCAGTCAGTCAGAGACTAGACTATACTCCCAACTAAGTTATGTCTCTAGTGCAACTCAATGATCACGTGAACAACAATTGAAAAATGAAACAACAAATGGTCTTGCGGTGCAACATGAATGTGACCTAGTTTCGCATTTCAGTATACTTTCTTTGGACCATGGACATTCAATTGTGTGACCTACCTAGATTCATGTTACTCATATCATATAATCATATGCACTCATGAAAAAAGAAAAAGATATTGTTCGATAAAGAATTTGATACCGATGAGTTTCAAACTTAATCCGCAGAAAACCGATTTTAAGTTCAGGATAGTATGTAAGAGATTGTGCTTATACCAGGATTTAAAGAGGCATTGTTGCTTAGAATGCCATTGAAATACTCCCATTTGCTCATGTACTTAGTCGATCCTCTTCTCGATTTAGCTCTTTCCAAACATGACTCAATATCATTACACCAACCACCTCCCTACAAATTTCCCAAAGACAACAACCAATTAACAACTTCAAAAGAAAAGGAGATCATTATTAGTTTGATCATTATCTTTTGATTAACTGCGAGTGTCCACCGTTTAGGTACACGGTCACGATCGAAAGAACGGTCAGGTCGAAGATTACGTGAAGTTGTTGCTTTTGCTTTTGGACGATGATAATGGTGGTGGTCATGAGACTAAATTCTTCTTCACTTTTTTCTAAAGTCCTTTTCTAATTTTCCTCAGTGACTATGACTATCTCCACTTGAATACATTTTCATACCTAGGTTGAAATTAGTTCTTTATGTGGGAGCCATTTCGTTGCAACAATTGTGATAATTCATCAAAGAAGCTCACGAGAGGTAAAAGCAACAAGAGCTACCGTTCTTTTCAAAGTAGAAAGATTGCCAAAATGACTCTATTGTATATAAAAGCGACCATTAGTGGAATCTTGAAAAGGAGGATGTAATTAACAATCAAACAGAAGAGAAAACTCATACTAATATATTCTTCTAGACATGGGCGTGTTCTTACTTCTCGCTGAAAACCGAAACAAAAGCATGAGGGTTTTCACACAATTTATAAAGATGATAGCAACCCAGAGATTCAATTGTCAGGATGGTGTTATTTTATATGAATTGGTATTTTTCTGCAAAGTCTTGTATCTCACTTGATAAATCTTGGTTTTTTCAAAAAAAAAAAAAAAAAAAAAAAAAGTTTTAATTCTAGATGCCAAATTACCTAAAAAACCACTGGATGTTGAAAAGAAAAGAAACATTCATTTTTCAGTTAAATGCCATGCATTCACGAAGGTCGCTATTACACCCAAAATAAATTCAGATTTAATAATTTCATATTTGGCAAAAAGAAATTTTTTATTTTTTTTATCTCGTTCGGATAAGAATTTTAACTTTTTAATAGGTATTAAAAAAATCAATTACAGAAATCATCTTCCCTTCTTTTCTTTTCCTAAAATTATATTCTCAAACTAATTTCTGACAAACTTCGGTATTACACGTAAAGAACGTGGAAATGTAAGTAATTCGGCTGTAAATTGGCTACTTCCTACCAAATTTCAAGTGAAGTAGTCCGACTCAAATGAAACCTGTAAAGTCAAGTGCAGTAGTCCGACAGTGTACAATTTGGCTACTTCCTACCAAATTTCACTCATTAGATTTTGACGCAACCATTACGAAAGAGACACTCTTTCTGGTAGGGTAGAAATAGTAAAATAATACTACCGTTACTGTTGTCTTTGTGTGAGGTGTAAAAAATATACTAATTATATATTTTTTAAGCAGGTAGAAAAACACAAAAAGAAGAAGAAAAAGGAAGGGAGTGTTTGTTTGTACCTCAAATTGTAAAAGCCAGTTATTAGCTCCAGTACCATATCCTCTGTCTAGATGATAACCAGGTAGACTTCCATCCAAACAAACTACAAATTAATCACCAAAAATAAATTATTATTATGAAATAAAATTAAAGAAAATAAAAATGTACCAGTAAAATATTTTCCATCGAAGAAGGAAGAATCTGAGTTACTTACAAGCTCCTTGAGTTACAGCATGTTGAACCAGAGTCATTTTCACTAGATTATGTTTGGTTTCTGAATAAATTCCCAATGGTGTGAATGCTAACAACAATAACCAACTAATCAAAACAAACCCATAACTTGTTGTATTCATCTTCTTCTTGTAATTTACTGCTGAAATTCGATTCAAGAACTGAACAACTTCTTCTTGTTGTTCAGATTGGGAAAACAGAGATTGAAATGCAATGAATTATCGAATTGGAAACACGGGTGTGTTTACTATGGAATTGAATACTCTGTCTATCTTTAAATTGGACCAACTTTCATTAATGACACAACATTCCTCCTCAGTATCTTGAAAAAACTCTACTATCAATTCTTGAAAAAACAAATTGATATCAAAAGGTAGAAGAAACCCAAGCAAGAAGAAATCCTAGAATTGAATTTGATTAATGTTAGGATTATAATATGAGATAATCCAACAAAGAATGTGTATGAATCTTATAAATCGGATTACGTTTTTTCTGTTACAAATGTTATCAACTGAATAGCCAGTGTATTGAGAAACAAATTATTTTTTGGCGGTAAACAAGGAGAAAAGGCGCGGGAATTTTGATTGAATTTTGTTAAAGCTCTGTTCTTCTCCTCTGTTTCTCGAAGCAGAGACAGAGAGAGATGGAAGGAGCGATGAAGACGAAGAAGAAGAATGAGGAGATAAGGGTTGGCTTAAATACTGCTGCTATGCTGTTATAGAGATTGGAGATGATGATGGGAAAGAGAAGTAATGAAATCCAATGCTCTGCTCAGCTCTGGTCTTTCTTCTGAAATTTGTTTCTGATTTCTGAATGATGATGGAAGGAAAGGGAAGGAGGAGGTAACAGCTTTTATCTGGAAATAACAACTAAAAACTGGACCCCACATTCAATCTGTGTCGATATTTAATTTGTTTATTCTTATTATTCAATGCACATCTCATTTGTTCTGATCTCAGTATTTGTGATGTGATGAGATGAATTTTGAGCGTGCAAGATTGTACCACGTAGTGGTATTATTATTGGTTTAATACGGCAAAGGCAGAGGAACACATTCTCGCCGGATTGCCTGAACATTCCTCGCCGACACAAAGTCCAGGCTAAAATACTGGCCAAGAAACTATTTTATGGGCGATTCGTTGCTTGTCGTTAATTTGTAACTAAAAAAATGAAAATGGTGGTCCAAGTATTAGCGCCATTGGATTATCAGAAGATTTTGCACGGGAATTGTTAGATCTCCGGGCTTATAATTATGATGATACAAAAATAGATAGTGCAATTAGGGGTGAGCAAAAAGTACGGAACCGTGGATTTCACCCGTATTCGTTCATAAAATTGCTGGTGAAACCCAATCCGTAAAATCTATGGGTCGGATACGGGTGGGATTCTCAAATCCGCACTTTTAGCGGTTTGGTTGCGGTTCGACTTTAAAATCAGCGGATTCACCCGCACCATAGTTGTTATACGTTTCTTCCGTCCTTTTTTTAATCTTGCACTCCATTCGTATAATATCACAAGTAACGTTTTTAGGCTTTGAACTTGAATCATGATAATTTCATTGTCACCCGAAAATGTATCCCAATCTCTGAAAATTTGCCAGTTAAAGTATTCATCATGTGATTCAAAAGAACGCGCAATTGGGGATATGAAAACTAATTGGGGGATATAAATTACTTCCCCCAACCAATAGTGTTTGCTATGGGGTGTTTTGGGGGGCAAAAATACTAAAATACCCTTCCCTGAAAATAAAAATCTAATAACTTAAAATCAAAAAACAAAATCATATCCCCCATTTCCATCTTCACTGCCGGCATTCTCATTAGGGTTAGGGATTTGAAACCTAAATATTTTCCACTTTGAAAACGATTTTTTTTTTTTACATTCGGAAGTGATGAAGACCATGCCGATAGTGATGAAGACCATTTATGAAAATTTCCAACAAATGCCGGCATGGTTTTTTCGGTTGAATACAATGCCGGCTTGCCTTTCAAAATGGGGATATTGTTGGCCGGCATGAACGTAGTATGAATACAATGCCGGGAATGCTGCTGTCGGCATTGTATTCATACTATGTCCATGCCGGCACCGAACTATTTCAGCTGCAACAATGGTAGATTCAAAGAAAAAAAATCAAATTTTCAACACATTGGCACCTTTACCTGAGTATTGGGAGTGCTTGTACAATCATCCTCCATTTTTACCAAAAGAAGTTCCCTCTCAATTTTTTCCCCTCCTTCTACTCTCACCTCACTCACCCAAATACAAATAAAAATACACACTAATCATTTATCAAATAATCTTATGAATTTACTAATTATAATTAAGCACTAAACCTGATTAGTGAGGGGTAGATTAGGTATTAGGTAAAATACTTAGATAGGGGGTGATCCTGATTTGATATTCGGATCCAGTTTTTGTCTTTTTCCTTTATCCCTCAATTAGTTTTGATATCCCTCAATTGCGCGTTCATTCAAACATTAAATCGATTGGCCAAAATTATTGGATGACGTATTCGAGTTTTCTAGCTTAAGGTGGAATATTTCTCATGTTTGAGACAATTCCTAGTTGGCTCCATCCCCTTCCTCATAGAAGTTGCCCTCCTGTTTGTGCTCATTCTTTAATAACGCCATTCAAGTTTGTTTCCGCCATTTTTTCTCTTAGACTAATGGATTTTCTTAATCGTCACTTCTTCTTGTTCTAGTGCTTTGCTCTTTCCCATCTTTGCTTTAACAAAAACTTCTGTCAGTGTTTTTTTTTTTTTTTAATTCGCGATTAATCCGCATCCGGTCCGTATCACCTGTTGATCCGCTGATGTCAAATCTGCGGGTGATTGGGCCGGACACGGTTGGATATTCCAAATCCGCAACATTGACGGATTGGACGCGGTCCACGGATGACCCTAATCCGCATCCATCCGTCCGTTGCACACCCTTAAGTGCAATACATTCTGCCAAGAAGAAAAAAACTTCTTTAGAGGGAGTATATACGGGCATCTTTGTTTTTCGAGATATTCCGTAGTACTTTAGGTTCAACTTCCCACTTCATTATATGGTAGCGGAGAGCAAGCATGCATGCTGTGTTATACGCAATGGCGCATGTCATAGCAAAGTATTGGCTGGCGAAAAATTGAGTAACCAATTGGGAAGAAAATTGGGCCCATTATTAATTAACACTTAGGTTCAACTTCCCACTTCATATTAGGGGTGAGCAAAAAATCCGGAACCGTGGATTTCATCCGTATCCGTCCGCAAAATTGCGGGTGAAACCTAATCCGCAAGATCTATGGGACGGATACGGGTGGAATTCTCAAATCCGCACTTTTAACGGTTTAGTTGCGGTTGGACATTAAAATCCGCGGGTTCATCCGCAGCGTAGGGCGGTAAGGAAAATTATAGATCTCACACTATAATCAGAACGTTAAAGCACAAATTACTCTTGTAATCTGGCAACAAAGTTTAGTTTAGTTCTCCTCCTGTTGCTAAACGGGAGTGCATCAAAACTTCAGTCGGTCACACTTTCGCATGAAGTGACCAAAACCATGCTAAATATAATGGGAAAAGGACGAAAGTACATGCAGATAGCTCTTATATTTTGCTTTGGATTTTTACATCCCAAAGTTGCACGTTTCAGCTTTGCAAAACCTGGACGAAACTACAACTAATGATTCAAAGAACTAAAACATCATTCGTACAAGCTCCATGTTGTTGTTGTTGTTGTTGTTGTTGTTGTTGTTGTTATATTATCTTGTAGTTTGGGTTTAGTAAAGTGAAGACCTCTTTAAATATACTGAATTGCAAACGACTTGAGATCCCAAACAGTAAAGGTAATCCTTCAAATGTCAGACTCAGTTGTTGTATTATGAGTACAGCTTGCAGTTCTGACCACCGTGGAAGACACATACCTTTTGCTTTCCATTCTCACTATATCACTCTTCCACCACAGTTTTGCTAGTAGACTAGATGATATTATGAAATCCAATTCACAAACATAAGAACAGGCTCAGCTGATGAATGTGGCTTGGTGGGTGAAATGTGAGCACAGGCAAATAAATATTTATGCACATACAAGGGAACCTGGTACTTTGATTAATTAAAGATATTTTGCCCATACGATTTTAGGCTTCAGAAGTTTTTTTTTCGTTTGTTTGACTAAATCCGTGGTTAATCTGCATCCGGACCGTATCAACCACGGATCCGTAGATGGCAAATCCGCGGGTGATTGGGCCGGATACGGTTGGATTTTTCAAATCCGCAACTTTGACAGTTTGGACGCAGGTGGCCCCTAATCTGTATCCGTCCGTCCGTTGCACACCCCTACTTCATATAATGCAGAAGAGCAAGCACATGTGGACTTTGTGGACCCCCGATAAACCGGGGTTCACATTCCTCCTTTTTCTATTTGTCTTAAATTTCGTATTCTATTTCTAATGATTACTTAATATTTAATTAAGAGAAGGAAAATGATTAATATGAATAAAATACAGTAAATGAGTCTCCTCGGTCTCAAAATAATAATAAAAAAGAGAGGAAGGATCCAATAACATGGTTATAATGACATAATCTTGACATTTTCTCGCCATTTTTTCTACCAAACCCAACCAGTAATGAATTTGAAGCTAAGATTTTGGTGGCATGTTCCTCTTATAAATCTCAACATTCCTACCAAAAATGAAAGTATTCTGTAATACTTTCATTATATCAAGAAGATATCTAACAAGATATCTAATGGGTATTTAAATCATGAGAGATAGAATCATGATCTTGATCTTGATCAATAGTTCAATACTACAATTCCTTTATTCATTTTTTTGCTCGATTGATGATTAATATAAACCATGAGCTAAATCAGAAATCTACAATTGATGGATTCTAGATAAAACTTTCAAACTTACTATGATCTTCAGATTCTTCATATTATGAATTGATGAAACAGCTAAAAGACAGATTTGATATGATTTTTTTTTTTGTTTAAGATGAATGACAGTGAACTAATTACTAGTTCATGAGGATGTGGTACGGAGGAAAAGAATGATCATGCTTCAAAAATAATAAAAATGATCAATAGAAAACATTTGCAATGGAAATTGAAGGAGCTGCTATTGAAGACGCTCAAAAGATAGAATCATCAAAATCAAGCTTTTGATTGTATCCCTGTGATGAATCATCAATCAGATATTACAATAAACGAACTTCAGTTTCTTTAGGACTCGGAATCATAATTAACGGGAGAGCTAACTAATTGGGAAAGAGAAGCCTTGATAACCGTGTAATATTGTCAAATAAATATTTTAGAAAATAATAAATCTCTGAGATAACGATTATACGTCCGTTTAAATCTCAGCTAATTACAAGGTACGGAACGTGCACCCACGGGTGCACAAAGTTGCACTCAGCAAACTTTTTTTTTTTTTTTTTTTCTTTTTTTTTTTAAGGGAAGATAGATATATTAAAAGAAAACTCAAAGAGTACGACTGTTCTTGCCTGTTGAATCACAACTTTCGCCCACTCAGGACTATTATTTTGCCGATTAAAACAAAGAGAATGTGATCTTGCAAATTTGGCTAGAGAGTCAGCCAAGTGATTTGCATCTCTATGCACATATTTGCACTTCCATTCCACAAACGAACTAAGTAAGAAAATAGCATCTTTAACTACATTTTGCGTAGTCTACTTCACAGCATCAAGCTTTCCATTCATAGTTGTTATTACGTTTTGACAATCTCCTTCCAGATCAATCTTTTCCCAACCCTTTTGCTTTGCCTAAATCACTGCCTCCAAAAGTGCTTGAGCCTCAGCTTGTTCTGGGTCTATTGCACTACATGCCCCTCCTCGCAGTCCATTGTTGTTGCCTGCAACATCTCTAGAAATTAGTCCCCAACCAGACAGAGAGTTTTTATCAATATGGGAAGCATGAAAGTTAATTTTGAAAACCCCATTGTCAGGGGGTTTCCAAGTATGTTCAGAATATCTAGTTATCCCATTATTATTTATTCTTAGTATCTTTGCCATGTGATGTAATTTTAAAGTGGTAAGTAAGGTTGTCGTTCACTCGGACTTGTGTAGACTCGATTTCAGACTCAAAAATAGAAAAAAAACTAAAAACTTTGAAAATATGTTCACAAGGTTGTCACAATATCGAGAGGTACTGAGACTCAAGATTCCACCAAATTTCATTCATGTGATTCAAATAATAATTCCATGCAATTATAGCTCAAATATTAAAAATATGGACTCTTATTCTTTGCCAAAAGTAGATTTTTGAAAAGCAATGACTATAAATCAAAAGCATGATGTATCAAAAATACATAGACCAAGCATACATCATCAAACGAAATCACACCCATTCAATAAAAATCATAAATCAATTAAAAATTAATGCAAATAATCATAAAAGAATTATTAGAATTACCACATGCGTGAAATAGGGCTTCCTCCGTCATCCCAGTGTTGGGGTTTAGCTCTTCATGGTTAAAACACGCTCAAAAGAATAAATCATGGCTCAAAAAATGTTTTTATTGAAGAGAAATAACAATACAGCGAATCTGCAACGCTTTATAGTCGTTACAGAAGTCACCGTTACAATTGAAGTGTTGTTTATAAACGATAACTGTGTTCTGCTGTTTAAGAACGATACTTCTTTGCGACTGTTTTGTGTGGGTCAATGTTCTTCGTGTTCTTCAGCAGCAGCAGCAGAACCCGGTTTCCTGCACCTTTGATTTCTCGACTCTGTCGTGTTCTAAAATTTCCCTAACTTTCAACCCCCTTCTATATGACCCAACCAATCTATTTATATCAAAAAGAGCGATTAAATCTCTCCAAAATCTTCCAAAATCTCTTCCTTTCTCTTCACGGCAAAGTTGCGGCAATTTCTTGTTTTAGTATTTCTACGCGTTTTTGAGCTTTCCTTTTGATTCTAAACTCTTCCTTAGATAGATACCAATCTTTGGGAAGGTTTATAGCACTTTAATCTCTCTAAAATTTCCTAAAATCGGTCACACACGTGACTTTCCATATTTTTTTGTTGAGATAAAAATCCGTTTACTGAGCCCAGTTTAATCGATTTCAACACCCATGTTAGATTCCTAGACCCATAAGGAGTCTACCCTATGAAAATCAGAGGTTTAGTCGACCTCAAACTCCTCCAAATCACGATCACCAAAACTGCCAGGAATGTGTTTATATTTTCCCGCCCAAATTCAGAATTTGAACGTGAAGGGGAAAGGTTACCCCTTATCCGTTGCTGGAGTCCGCATGACACTCGTCCCTTGGGTTGCATTTATCAACTTTTCGAGCCAATTTCGCCGCAAAAGCTTATTTCTCCAAAAACACCTACAAATAGATAAAATACCAAAATAAGTACAAAAATGGGTACTAACAATATACACAATAGGGATGAAAATAGACACATAAATGCATCTATCACCATGTTCCATTCTTCTACCTGCATCGCAATATTATTAGATATCTCATTGGCATTAAAGGATTTATTATCAAAAACCTTTTGCACATCTTGCCTTCCAAACAACCCATAGGGTGAAACAGGCTAACTCATACATTGTGTAATCATGTATTACTAGATTATTTGCTACTGTAAAGAAATTATAAATCCAATCATAAATACTCAGAGGATGAAAAATGGAAGGGAAAATACTATGCACAGTGCTCCATATATTATAGACAACAGGTCAATCACAAAACAGATGTTGAGGAGTTTCTTCTGCTCTATTACACAGAGGGCATAAATTATATTGATACCTAGTAAAAATAGATAACTTAGATTTAGTAGGCAGGCACTGATGCAAAAAATTTCACATAAAGAGATGGACTTTGGGTGGAAGTTTCTGCTTCCAGAAAGCCTTCCAATTTATTTCTAGGTTGTTTTTGGAAGGTTTGATTCTCAACTGATCATCCAAGATAACCTTGTAAGCAGACTTAACAGAAAAGTTACCATTACTAGATGGTTCCCATCTAATTTTATCCTGGCCAAACAAAGGAATTCTAATATTAGTGATGTCTTTAACTTTATTATCATCAAATAATGCAGATAAATTGTCCACCTTCCATTCTTTAGTTTCAGGATTAATTAGTTGGCTAACAAAAGTCATACCTATAGACCTCATACTTGCATTGGGAGGTTTGTGCATATTTGGAATCCAATTGGATTTCCATATATGCACATCAGTACCATCACCAATTTCACAAACATAATGTTTTTTTAACAATGTTCAAACCTGTGCAGATTCCTTTCCATATCCTTGAGTACATACGCAGTCACTCAAAAGATTTAAATTAGCAAAATATTTCTCTCTAAGAATAATAGCCCATTGATCATCAGGAGAGTCTAACAATCTCCAGGCTAATTTGGTAAGCAAAGCAAGGTTAAGAACATAAGTTTTTCTGATGTTAAGACCTCCTAGATCTTTTGGTAAAGAAATATCATACCAACCTTTAGGATAGTTACCTTTTCCACCTTCTTTTCCCCCACCAAAAATTCATTTGAATACTATCCATTTTGTCAGTGAGCTCTTTAGGCATGGGGAATACAGCTAGATGGTGATTAACAAGACTACCTAGCACAGACTGATATATTCATAACAACTCTACCTGGTGGGGATATGAAAATGGTTTGCCAAGTATCCAATCTACCATTGTAGTTTTCTAGGAGATGTGCAAAGGTGTCATATTTCCTTTTTTTGTAACAATAAAGGAACTCCTAAGTATTTCTCCTGCAAAGACATCCTTCTAATTCTCAATATGTTTGATATATCATTCTTAACATGTGTTGGAACCTTCTTACTAAAAGCAAGAGCTGACTTATCAAAATTTACATCTTTGCCAGAGAATTTGCTAAACTGTTCAATGATGGTGGCTAAGTTTCTAGCATATTTAGTTCTAGCTTTGATGAAAATCAAACAATCATCAGCAAAGAATAAGTGAGAAATAGGGGGGCAATTCTTTGTAGCTTTAAATCCATGGATTAAGCTATTCTGCTCAACATGATAAAGGCTTCTAGATAGAGATTCCATACAAAGGATAAACAAGCAAGGGGACAAGAGGTCTCCCTGTCTAAGACCCCTTTGAGGAAAATACACATTACCTGGTGAACCATTGAGAAGAATTGATGTGGAAACAGTAGTAACACATTGCTGAATCATATTACACAATTCATTAGAGAAACCTAGTTTTCTAAAACTAGCAATGAGAAAGCTCCATTCTACCCTGTCAAAAGCCTTTGACATATCTAATTTTATAGCCACACACCCATCAGTAGCTTTAGTCTTTTTCATGCTATGTATGAGCTCATGAGCAATTATGATATTGTCATGAATCAGTCTACCAGATAAAAAAGCCGTTTGAGCAGGAGAAATGATTTTATGCAAGACATTTTTTAATCTAGATGCAAGAAGTTTAGATATGATCTTATATGAAACATTGCATAGACTAATAGGTCTAAAATCAACAGCACTTTTGGGACATTTATTTTTTGGTATCAAAGTAGTGAAATTGTGGTTGAGTTGTTTTAGCAGGTGGTGGCTATGAAAGAAAGCTTTTACCATTTTGACAACATCAGGGCCAACTGTTTCCCATATTAGTTGATAAAAATATGGAGGAAATCCATATGGCCCTGGTGTTGTCCATGGTTTCATTTCAAAAATAATCTTCTTAATTTCAACATCATTTGGGATGGCAGTTAACATAACATCATCATCATCATCAGTTATACTACCAGAAACATTATCAAGAAACTCATTGGGATTAGGAGGAAAAGTAGTCTTACTCATACCACTAAAGTGGTTTAGCAGTTCAGCTTCAATATCTTCTTTACTGTTTAGCCAGATTCCCAAATTATTTTGTAAAGATTCTATTTGAGTTATTTGTCTTCTGTAGTTAGCTCTTTAGTGGAAATAAGCAGTATTTCTGTCATCCTGTAGTAAAGCCTCATCTTTGTTTTTTTGTCTCAAAATTAAAATCAGACTCTATATCATACCAGTATTTTAGTTTCTGAGTTAAGTTAGAAACCATACTGTTATTAGTATTTCTATCATTAGATGTTATGTCAGCCAGTTGGGATTCTAGGTTCATAATCTGGGTGTTTATATTGTCAAAATGGTTGTAATTCTAGTCTCTGAGGACATACTTAGTATTACTATGATAATGCACAAGTTGGGAAGCAGCAGAACCACTCATCTCACTTTTCCATTTAGTTTTGATTAAATCATGACAGCTAGAATCTCTAAACCAAGCCTTTTTAACTCTAAATTTTTTTTTGGGTATTGTTTCCTAATTTGCTAGTGAGCAGCATTAAAGGGCAGTGATCACTCCCAACAACAGTTAAATGGTAAAGAGATGCATTTGGATATAGGTCACTCCAATCCAAAGAGACTAAAGTTATGTCAAGTCTTTCTAGAATCAGTTCATCTCCACTTTTTCTATTGGACCAGGTAAAAGGGTTCCCTATGTAGTTCATACTGTGAAGATTATTAGTACTCAACAGGAGGTTGTTTTCATCTAACTCAGTTTGGCCTATAGGGTTGCCACCTTCTTTTTCATCTGTTAGAGCATAGCTCGGTTGAACCCACCAAGCATTGGTATGTCAAGTTTGGTTGTCATATTTTAGTGAATCAAAACTCATTTAAAGAGTCGCTTGATTATATACTAGAGTCAACTTCGTATAGATTAGCTTGAAAGTGTTAGGATATGAGACTTACAAGTATTACATGAAGACTTGAAGAATGTGAAGAAGTATGGAGCTACAACGACAACATCATCCTTCCTCTTGAGGTTAGTAATATTGGACTGGAACTGTTTCATTCCCTAACGTATCTTTCAAGTCGTGCATATTGAAAACATAACTGCGAAGCTGTGTATGATACTCTAGTTAGACATAGTATTAAGGAATACAATACGAGGTTTATTGCTTAACCATTAAACTTTGTATATAAGACATCGACATGATCATATGAATGATATTGTGATTATGTATGGGTATGAGTGAAGATTTAATCCTAGGAAACAATGTTTTACATTCGTTTAAAGGAAGTAAGTTCATAAACTTGTTTTGTGAATCGAAAGGGAAATCGCTAGGCTTATTGGTATTGTTATTCATTGCAAATCTATTTTGAATTACCAATATGTGTGTTTAGTATAACCTCTCATAAACTTGTTTATGTATCTTGGTAAAACTATTTACAAGGCCTGACTTATGTATTGGTATGACTTTTATTAGTGAAACCGATCTTAAGTAACCACTCAAGATGGTATGATCGATGCCTTGTGAATATCAACTTTTATCTAGCCATTGGGGAACAAATCCTAGTAAGGGGTGCAACAAATTTACAAGAGGGGAATCAATCCTTGTAAGAGGTGCAACACGTTTTTAGTAGATGGGGGAACCGATCCTATGGACATGTGCAACAAGTTCTTAGAAGATGGGGGAACCGATCCTATGGACATGTGCACCAAATACTGGTGATTACCATAAGTATGTGGGGAACCGATCCTAGTACCTAGTCAACAGAGTTTTGGTAACTAGCGTCACTATGCACAGTATTCACATGGAGGTAAAACCAAACTTGTTTTGGTAGAACCGTGAAACCCATGATTGGTGATTTGATAGGATAATCAATCACATAGTTCTTGGAAGTCAGATGAACAAATTCTAAACTTGTTTGGAAGTGTGGCAAATCGTTTCCAAGATTGTAAGTATGAAAAAGGACTTGCAAAGTAAAGATGTCGACCTACTTTGAACATGTGCAGTAACTCTTATCATTAATTGTTCAAAGATAATCCTTAATAGCTAAAGGAGAATCCCAGGATCGAAATAAATTGAGAATCTTTTAATTAAGGTTTCTTAGTTTTTATATGTTATTTAATTTCCAGCAATTAAATTCATATCTTTAGAAAATAATAATTAGTAATGTGCATTTACTGATTATAGATTTTTCTATTGGGATTTCGGTCAATATTTGGACAGTGCATTTCCAGGAGTTATGAAAACCGAATTTGTGTTTATTGCATATCTTTGAGAATATTCGGTTTTGGAAATTCCTTGGTGTCCAAACTTCCTTGTCTATAGATATTGAAGTTTGCATTTCCAGCAAACTAATCCTCAGAGCCAGCAAAACTACCTCAGTTGTGTTATTACAGGTGGAGCCGCCTATCGGAGAGGAAAGTACCCTAATTAGGAGAAATCTCTTACGGCCGCTCGGTTTAAAGACTTCTTTGGGATTGAGAAGCTCTATTAGTACCGTTGGTGGGAAATCAGATAATTGCAGTTTATTTTAGTTTTCAATTGATTTGATTAACAAACGGTTGTTGAACTTTGATTGCACCTAGTTTGTTTATGCTTGAGAATCTTCTCTTCTGATATAAGATTCACTCGAACTAGATCGAAGTTTCGACGGGAATCCTTAGACTGTTTGTAGATCTAAAAACGTCTTGTGATAATCCAACGTTAACAGACTCCGTTCTATGTGTGATTGATCACAAGACATTCAAGTTGATTGTGTGCAGGTGCTGATTGAAGATCAAAGAAGATTTGAAGACAAGAAGACTTTTTGGGTTCATAATCTTTAGTGTGCACAATACTTGTTTCGGCTGGAAAGGGATCCAACTATAATTGTTCATCTTTGTCATAGATTGGATTGTTTAGTTGAGTAGATCGGCATCAATACACTTCTTTGTGATTAATAGTATTGATTGCAGAGTCTAACAATTACTTCGGTAGTTGTTGAGAGATTGATCTAAGGACCCGACAAATGAGTTTATTGGTTAAACGGAAGAGCCTTTGTCAGACTCATATCATGTTGTTTGAAAAGAGTTGTTACCGAACAAATTTGTTGTTCCTTTACTGTTTGGAATACGAACCAAAGGAATTGTTCCAAGTGCGTGACTTACTGCAAGTTGGAGGCGCAGGGATACTGAGGAAACTAGGTGAACTATAGGTTTAGTTGCTTGGTCTCAACTATATGAAGTTGGTTTGATTTTGTATAACGGCTTAATTCTGAGAGTATTCAATTCTGGACTAGGTCCCGGGGTTTTTCTGCATTTGCGGTTTCTTGTTAACAAAATCTTGCTATGTCATTTACTTTTATTTTCCGCAATTATAATTGTGTTTATTATAATTTAAAGTAAATCGCACAAACGTCAATTCCTATTTTACTTGATAGACAATCCCTAGAGTTTGGTTAAGTCCGAACCTATTATCAGGTAAACATACTTTGTTGTTGTATTGTATCGATCTCGTATCCATAGACGATCACACAAAGTGTGAACCGATTAGTTGTATTGTCCCGACTTAGTCCATAGACAATCACTTTCGGAAAAAGACTTATAGGTGGAAAAGTTTTAGATTGAGGTATATTTGGGTACCCTCGTCTTTTCATCATCTCTATGAATAATGAAATTTAAATCACCTATAACAATCCAAGGGTTATTGTAGGTCACTCTAATGTCTCTCAAATGATCCCATTGTCTAAATCTGTCAACATCATTAAGAGCTCCATAAAGACAAGTAACTAAAGAGCTAACATTTTGTCTGTCTAACTTAACAAGGCAATTGATCATATTTAACTGTCTATCTATGACTGGAAGATCTATATTATCCTTCCACATGAGCACCAAACCTCCATATAGGCCTATAGGGTTTAAGAAGATGACATTTGGGTATTTAAACCTAGCAAGGAGATATTTCATTATCTTTTCTTGGTTTTTGGTTTCTGATAGAAATATAATATCAGGATTCTGGGATTTTATGAGCATATGAAGATGGTTTCTGGTATCCTTATTACCAAATCCACGCACATTCCATGATATGACTTTCATTTTTTGAAAAATAATAGATTGAAGAAAACAAATCAAAGCAATAGGAGCAAGATTAACTTTAAAAACTTTTAACAAGTAAGTTTTGTAGTTTTTGTTTTTTACCTTTAACTCCCATGTGATGTTGTTTGGCTGTTTCTCCTTAGTTGTGAGTCTATCTGCAGCTTGTGTATCCAGTTGTTTATCATCATGGGAGGTATGAGTACTATCATGCTGAGAGGAAGAAATGTAATTCCCTGAGTTGTTCCCAGAATCAGTTATCCTGAGTCTTTTTCCTAATTTAGCAGAATCATTCCCTTATTCAGATTGAACTTGGCTGTCTATTATAGGACCAATAAAGTAACCATCTTTGGGAGGGACAAACGGAGTATTCTTAATCTCTTTCTTCTTCTGCACCATTGGAGTAGTATCCACTGTTTTGCCATCAACTTTCCTGTTCTTTTTAGCCACAGTATTTTTCGCAATATAATAAGGCTTTGCATGATCTTTTAGGAGATAGTTTGTTGCTGCTTCACATGCCCCTTTAGTATGCTTGATGATGTAGCAGTTAGGACAAATATTATGTGGTTGTTTTTCATAGAAAAACTTGATCCATCTTGTGAATCCTATATCAGTCTTTGCCATAACTCCTCTTCTTAAGGGATTGTTGATGTCAACTACAACACACACTTTTACACCTTCCTTATCAATTGGGATTGCATCTTCTGGTTCAATACCTATCACTTCCCCCATGAGCCTTCCTATTTTAGTAACAGAAGTAACATTCATATGTTTTGGTAGAAGCTTTTTTAATTGCAGCCAGAAACATTGATGATTCTAGTCTAATTCTTGGTAAATGACCATAGAATTGTATGGATGTAAGATTACCAGATTTCCGTTGATGCTCCATGGCCTTGTCTTGAAAATCTTGTCTTTTATTTCTTCTTCTTTGAATTTGAAGACCATTATGTTTTTATCAACCTCCACAACCTTGACTTCACCTTCTGGTAGAAAGGCCCATGTAAATTTGATATGATGCTCCACACTCTTGACACCCATAGATCCTTCTTCCATAAATATCATACCTATAAGACAGTGTTCCCAGTCTTTTTTTCCATCGTTTGCAACTTCTTCTGAGAGTTGGTTCAGAGTTTCTAAATCATTATCCAATTCAAGCGCAGCTTGCTTGAATTTCTCTGCGAGATCTAATACTTGAGTTTCAGATCCAGTCGCCATACTATTAAACTTTCTGAATTTGCTAGTAACTCCTATTGTGTTTGTTTGAGGTTCATCTATATAGTTACTGAAATCAGGTAATATAGAGTTTTGGTTACCATAACAGGAGATATCTCTGTGGATATTTAGGTGGTAGGATAATTTGTAGTTATGAGAGAATAATTCTCTATGAGCTGCAAAAGGTAAGGCTAAAATCATGGTGAGATATGGAAGAAATTTGTTTCCTATTTTGTAACGACAATTTTGAAATTTGAAATTTCTCTTTTTCTGGTGTTGACTTTCCTGGTGAGTTGATTTGAATCGGCCTTGATCACTGTTGAACCGGTTAAGATGGAGATAATACCTCTTTTGATGATGAAACAATGGATACACACTGGCTTCAAAAAGCAACTAAACTAGCAGAGCAAACGCTATAAACACAACTTTAGAATCGGCAAACGCCATTGAGGAAAGAAACAGCTGTAAACACATTAGGGGAGGAACAAGGATTAGTTAGAAAGACATAATACTGCAGTGAAAAGAAAACATGATTTTAAAAAGAACAAATCAACTAAGTTTGCTCAGTTAAAACAGATTTGAGATGATTTAGAAGTACTACAATCAAAAAAGCAAAGTGATTTAAAATATCATATTATGAAATGGTAGATTAAGTAAAGGAAGGGGGATAAAATTCAAACTATTTTGATTTAAAATATCATATCATGAAATGGTAGATTAAGTAAAGGAAGGGGGAGAAAATTCAAACTATTTTGGATTGAGTTGTTGCACCGATTCCTCTTTCTTTTCCTTTGACTTGATTTTTTTTTTCTTTTCTTACTATAACAAAACCCACTTACTATAACAAAACCTACACAACTATTCAATCAAGTCTTTATTCACCCACTTACTATAACAAAACCTACACAACTATTCAATCAAGTCTTTATTCTAATAACACTAGTTGTTTATGACGATCAAGATCGTTGAGATACGTAGAACATGTGTAATCATCAGAATCACAAGCATCAAAAATGACTCCTCTTCCTCCAAATGACTTTTGATGTTCTAGCAGTGCTGCGATCATTTCTCCAATTCCTTTCTCTTCACCCTTTAGAATTTCCACTCACTCAGCAAGCACTATGGTTCTTGTTTTTCTTCATTTCCTTTTTATTATTGGATATGTCGATGTAGAGAATCGCAACTACTGTGACCATGGTATTCTCTACAATCCAATAGATAGGCAAGGCTTTGCCATGCATGTTATAGTAGCAATTCTCCGAATGATACGCGTATTATACAATAATTTTTCCGAATCCGTAATACATGTGTATCATATGTGTACATATAGAGTCCAGATTTGTAGAGAATTTCCGGCCTAAAACAAATTATACACGTATTTATGAATTAAGGAACTATACTCCCAGTATAATACTTGTCGACGGCATTACCACAGTATTGTTTTCTATCTATCATATTTTCAACTTCTAGCATCTAATTGTTTTAGAATACATAAGGATGCATAAGGATTTTGTACCCCTAGTCATGGATATGCCAATATAGTTCGTTAAAATCATTAAATTATAGTAACCAAAAGTGAGATCATATTAAAAATGATGTGTTTTACAAATTAATGTATGCTGATCTTAGCTTTCCGAATTTGTATTTCTAAAAACGAATTATACACATACGTATGTCGTTCCAAACTTTTTCTGTACTCCAAATTGCTAACTAGGTGTTATACATTGTGGCGCATGTCATAACAAAATGTTGGTAGGAAAAAATTGGTTATCCAATCGAGTCGAAAACTTAGTTTCCAAGGGTGTAATATTTTGGGCCCATTATTGATTATTATGATATATTTTTTATTTTCAAATTTACAGATAAACTTTGATATGAAATTCTGTTATTTCTAATGGGTTCCAGTTTATACGGGAGAGTACCAAAATTCATGCAAGACATCTTCTTTCTTATGTGGATTCAGTAATTTGTCATCCCCATTTAGTGTTGTAAAATTAGGTTTGGAACATTTTCTAAAAAACTTTGGACGGTGTACGATAGAAGCATGGTCGGGATGGTACGTAGAATGCTCAGTATCGGAATATTGGCCTTGTCCTTGCCTCTCCCATTGTACAGTAATCCGAATGGAGTTCTCATTCCATTGACCTAGCGCTCGGGAAGGTTGAAATTGCGATGTCACACAGTAGAAGAAGGGACGATCGAGATGATAGATCGGGAGTTTAAGGCCGAGATCAAGCTGACCATTAGTGATAATAGTGACAGTATCCGGATGAGAAAATTTGGTCAAGGCATCTTTGGTTAAAATGCCCGATTGACCAGATAGCAACTCAACCTCAAAGCCTCAGAGTCTCTTTAATATCCCGAATAAATTCAGCGTCACTATGGTCGGAGGACTTGGGATAAACTTTTCTTCCTCTCCTACAAGCAGAAGATATTTGATTATCAAAAGAAAGGTTAGTCATATATAAGGGAAAAACTGAAGTAGGAAGAGGCGGAAACAGAGGATCTAGTGGAGGAAATTCTTCTTGAAACAAACAACTGGCATGCACACCTCTTATCAGCCTGTGTAGGACTTCAGGTTAATCTTCCTTCCATTGGTGATGATCAGATGATGATGATCAAACAGTGATATTAGATACGTTTGTCAAACACTGTAACCTTGTTTTATGGACAGATAGTCTATAAATACTAGAGCCAGCTAAGAGAGAAAGCAAGTGCTGAGTAAGAGAACTACAATGTACTTTGAATATCAGTTAGCCTCATTCTTGATGTCAGGAAACCTTAATCAACTCGTAGCGGGAACTGTGGGATCACTGGGATATGCTTTTATTGGATCATTACTTTTTATTTAAATTCTACTCTAAAGGATGGATGGATGGGGTTTTGGCCGTCTCACGGGGTTTTAAAATTAGAAGCATCTTTGTATCTCTAGTTCTACCTAATGATTTAAAAAATAAATCCAGTTTTTTTATGGATGCTAAAAAATTAGAAAGATAAAACCAGAGCCAAGACAAAAGAATATCGGGTTATTACCGGTAAAACTGGTAATACTATTGACTTACGCTTCCTATATTGTGTCGCAAGGATTTACGGCATAGAATAATTTATGGCTCCTATAAAACCTTAAAATGTCCGTCAACGAGCATGGTTTGTATCAGCGTTATAGTTGATGAACCCACAATCCTTTAACAAGCATTAAATTGGAGCTGGGGCTTTCGTTGATTTAACACAAAATTTTTATTAATACTAAATACAATTCTTATTAGATTTTGTAGATACTAAACTGTGTGGTTTCACTAAGGTACACCGTATTATCCTGAAACAATTGAGATAGCTCCGCATTTCCTTATCGGAGGAAATTTTCTATCACCAGTACTAGCAACATAAAAAAATTAAACTGTATGGGAGAGACTTAAAACTAAACTGGAGAATTTACAAAGAATGTTGAAGAGTTATCAGGATGGACTTTTCAGTCAGGCTATTTAAATGGGAAAAGAAAACGAAGAAGAGGTAACCCGTTTGGAGAAGTAGTGGGTTATAAAGTGGAGACGTGGCGGTTAGGGGTACGAAGTGGAGGCGGTTGCAAAGATACGAGGAATTTTCTTCTCATCGCAATTTCGCACGAATGGAAGAAACAGGGAAAACATAATGGTAAAATATCAGATGAACACGTGGCTACATCCAGTGGAGTGAAGTACCAAAAGGAGATGAAAGTGAAGGACCAAATCATTCGAGAAAGAACAGGCGTAGTATTCTAGATATCTACAACATCAGGTCCGAGACACGACACATTGAGAGCTTAACTAAATCAACGGTCAAGTTTGAAGCAGGCAACAGTGCATTAAATGCTTCTGGCACAGCACGTTCGATATGATCAGACAGACACGACAGAGTGGGGGCCGATGTCAGAAGACTTGTGAGACACTCAAAGATCGGTTCGGCAATGATGGAGTAACCCTTAGCTCGGGACACCAGGAGAATATTGGGAAAGCTACATCAAGAAAACCAGATCTTACCACCCGATTATAGACTCATCAGTTAGATATGTTTGTCAAACACTGTAACCTTTGTTAGAGCATAGCTTGGTTGAACCCACCAAGCGTTGGTATGTCAAGTTTGGTTGTCATATTTTAGTGAATCAAAACTCATTTAAAGAGTCGTTTGATTATTTACTAGAGTCAACTTCGTATAGGTTAGCTAGAAAGTTATTAGGATATGAGACTTACAAGTATTACGTGAAGACTTGAAGAATGTGAAGAAGTAAAGAGCTACAACGACGACATCATCCTTCCACTTGAGGTAAGTAATATTTGACTGGAACTGTTTCATTCCTAACGTATCTTTAAAGTCGTGCATATTGAAAACATAACTGCGAAGCTGTGAATGATTATACTCTAGTTAGACATAGTATTAAGGAATTACAATACGAAGTATAACGTCTATCTTTTGAACTTCGTATATAAGACATCGACATAATCGTATGAATGCTATTGTGACTATGTATGGGTATGGGTGAAGATTTCGTCCTAGGAAACAATGTTTTTACATTCGTTCAAAGGAAGTACAATTCATAAACTTGTGTTATGAATCGAAAGGGAAATCGCTAGGCTTATTGGTATTGTTATTCATTGCAAATCTTTGGATTACCAATATGTGTGTTTTGTATAACCACTCATAACTTGTTTATCTATCTTGGTAAAACTATTCACAAGGCCTAACTTTTGTATTGGTATGTCTTTTATTAGTGAAACCGATCTTAAGTAATCACCTGAGATGGTATAATCGATTTACTGTAATTGGTATGACCAACTCTAAACATTGGGGAACCGATCCTAGTAAGAGGTGCAACCGATCACAAGAAGGGGAATCGATCCTTGTAAGAGGTGCAACAAAATCTTAGAGATTGGTAACCGATCCTATGATTTGTGCAACAGATAAAAAGTTAGATATCATATATATGTGGTAACCGATCCTAGTACCTAGTCAACCAATTTTTGGAAAGCTAGTGTGACCGATCCTAGTACCCACATGGAGGTAGAACCGAAACTTGTTTTGGTGGAACCGTTTAAACCCATGATTGGTGATTTGATAGGATAATCAATCACATAGTTCTTGGAAGTCAGATGAACCAATTTTAAACTTGTTTGGAAGTGTGGCAAATCGGTTCCAAGATTGTAAATATGAAAAAGGATTTACAAAGTAAAGATGTCGACATACTTTGAACATGTGCAGTAACTGATAGACGCATTTATGTGTCTATTTTCATCTCTTTTATGTATAGTGTTAGTACCCATTTTTGTACTAATTTTGGTATTTTATCCCTTGTAGGTGTTTTTGGAAAAATAGGCTTTTGCGGAAAAAATGGCTCGAAAAGTTGTTAAAGGCTCCTGGGAGGACATTTGCTATTCGGACTCTCACTTTGGATAAGGGGTAACCCATTTCCAAGCAGCTTCTAAGCACAGACCCGGACTGGATAGGGGGAGGTCACATTTCTTCACATTTTCAAAAACAGAAAATTGGCGGGATTTTTTTTAGAAAACAGACAGATTTTTGGTCGGATTGTTGATCGATTTTTAGGGAGATTAAAGGGCTGAATTTGATTGGGTTCGTTCCTATGGACCTAACAGGCGAGGTAAGGGTGTTGGAATGGATCCAAAGTGGCTAGAACTCGAATTGGAGGTGAAAAAAAGGTTAAAAATATCACGGTTTATTTTGGGCAAGTTTCTTGGTTTATTTATGGAAATTTACGTGAAGAAGAGGAAGGAAACTCTTCTTAGAGATTTGTTTCTATCACAGGAAGAGTTTGGACAGCTTGGATTGATTGAGAAGACGTGCAAGTGATGAGAAAAAGGAACTATCGTGATTTGCTGTGGAGGAAAAAAAGAAGATTTTTTGACGGATTTAGAGAGCCTGTGGTGTATAAAAGGGTTGGTTCGAGTCCTAGGAAGGTAACCAAGACCTTAGGGGAAAGTTTAGAGCCGTAGAGAAGCCAGAAAAATCATTAGAAGAAGATCGGGTTCTGCTGCTGCTGCTGTTGCCGGAGAAGACGAAGAACACAGAACAACGGAAAAAGTAAGTTGCAGAGGCAGACTTATTTTCAGTGACAACGAGTTACGGTCGCATCATCCTGCAGTCACCGAAGCTCTTCAGCAACGATTCCGTCCTCTGTATTAGACTTTCAGCGACTACAGTATACCCTTTTCTCCCTTGTAATCAATTTTTGAGCCATAAACATGTATTTTGAGAACACGATTAATATGAGGAGCTAAACCCCTTAGCCGAGGCGACGGAGGAAGCCATTGTTCCATGAAAAGTGGTATAGTTCTATTTTAATTATTTATTGCAATTATTTTACATGATTATTTGCATAGAACTTAAAAGAAAAATTGCTTTTTATTGAGTAGTTGTGAGTTGTTTTGATGGAACATGCTAGGTTTTAAAACTTTTGATGTTTCATTGTTTGTGATTACAACTACTACCTCAAAAATATATTAGAGGCAAATATTAGAATCACTTTAAAGAAGAATATTGCATAAATATTGATTAGAGTTTATCAATTAATTGGTCAATGGTGGAA
This sequence comes from Papaver atlanticum, assembly GCA_023531105.1. NCBI lineage: Eukaryota > Viridiplantae > Streptophyta > Magnoliopsida > Ranunculales > Papaveraceae > Papaver > Papaver atlanticum. The sequence goes on along the minus strand of JAJJMB010017535.1, from coordinate 45,602 downwards.
TCCAGAGTCTCGGTATTTCCTTATTATTATTGAAACAATTTTATTTAATTCTCAAAAATCCTTCACAAGCCCGAGTTGAACGAACTTTACTCACCACTTTCACTACAACTTATAATTCACATCAATTTTTGGCGCCGCCGACGCGGACTTGTTTTTAGGGTTTTAGATTTATTTTTATTTTTATTTATTTTTTGTTCTATTTTACGTTTTTGGGTATTTGTCTTTTGTCTACAGGTTTTGGAACGTAAATAAAAAAAATTGAGTTGGTGATTTCGTAAAGACTTGGAGCAAAAGATTAAAGCGAAAAGAACGGAAAAGAAGACAACTTTATTTTAGTTATTTTTTTTATTATTTTTTTTAGTTTATTTTTTATTTTTTATAGGGTTTTGTTTATTTTATTTTATTTTCTAAAAAAAAAAAAAAATTGTATTAGGGTTTCTTTATTATTTTGTAATTTCTCCTTTCTTTTTTTGGACTTTTTGGACATTGGACACTATTTTTAATTTTAATTTTTATATACCCTACGGAAGGGTATCCTTTAATTATAAAACTGTTTGCAGAGAAGGAGGAAAATTACGATATTGTCTCTGCACCTTGGGTTCGTACACTGACACAGGAGTCAGTGGCCCGAGTCGACTACAACCGATTCATCCCCCGTCTGGAACGGGAGGTAAGGTTCTGAACACTC
>JAJJMB010017535.1:0-44904 GCA_023531105.1 Papaver atlanticum | reverse complement strand
ATTTTTGAGCCATAAACATGTATTTTGAGAACACGATTAATATGAGGGGCTAAACCCCTTAGCCGAGGCGACGGAGGAAGCCATTGTTCCATGAAAAGTGGTATAGTTCTATTTTAATTATTTATTGCAATTATTTTACATGATTATTTGCATAGAACTTAAAAGAAAAATTGATTTTTATTGAGTAGTTGTGAGTTGTTTTGATGTAACATGCTAGGTTTTAAAACTTTTGATGTTTCATGCTTTGTGATTAAAACTACTACTTCAAAAATATATTAGAGGCAAATATTAGAATCACTTTAAAGAAGAATATTACATAAATATTGATTAGAGTTTATCAATTAATTGGTCAATGGTGGAATCCAGAGTCTCGGTATTTTCTTATTATTATTGAAATAATTTTATTTAATTCTCAAAAATCCTTCACAAGACCGAGTTGAACGAACTTTACTCACCACTTTCACTACGACTTAAAATTCACATCAGTAACTCTTATCTTTTATTGTTCAAAGATATTCCTTAATAGCTAAAGGAGAATCCCGGATCGAAATAAATTGAGGATCTTTTAATTAAGGTTTTTAGTTTTATATGCTTTTAATTTCCAGCAATTAAAATGCATATCTTTAGAAAATAAAAATTAGTAATGTGCATTTACTAGTTGGATATTTTCTACTGAGATTTCGGTCAATATTTGGACAGAGCATTTCTAGGAATTATGAAAACCGTTTTTGCCCTTATTGCATATCTTTGAGAATATTCGGTTTTGGAAATTCCTTGGTGTCCAAACTTCCTTGGTCTATAAATATTGAAGTTTGCATTTCAAGCAAACTAATCCTCAGAGCCAGCAAAACTACCTAATTGTGTTGTTACTGGTGGAGCCGTCTATTCGGAGAGGAAAGTACCCTAATTAGGCGAAATCTCTTACGACCGCTCGTTTTAAAGACTTCTTTGGGATTGGGAAGCTCTACGAGTACTGTTGGTGGGAAACTAAAAGTATTCGATTGATTTGATTGACTAACGGTTGTTGAACTTTGATTGCACCTAGTTTGTTTATGCTTGAGAATCTTCTCTTCTGATATAAGATTCACTCAAACTAGATCGAAGTTTCGACGGGGATCTTTAGAATGTCTGTAGATCTAAAGGCGTCTTGTGATAATCCAACGTTAACAGACTTCGTTCTATGTGTGATTGATCACAAGAGATTCAAGTTGATTGTGTGCTGGTGCTGATTGAAGATCAAAGAAGATTTGAAGACAAGAAGGGATCCAACTATAATCGGTTTATCTTTGTGATAATCTCGATTGATTAGTTGAGTAGATCGGTATCAATGCGTTTCTTTGTGATTCGAAGTATTGATTGCAAAATCTTGACAATTACTTGGGTAGTTGTTATTGGATAGATCTAAGAACCTGACAAAGGAGTTTATTGGGATAAACGGAAGAGCCTTTTGTCAAACTCATATCACTTGATTGAAAAGAGTTTTTACCAAACAGATTTGTTGTTCCTTTACTGTTTGGAATACAAACCAAAGGAATTGTTCCAAGTGCGTGACTTATTGCAAGGTTGAGGCGCCGGGATACAGACGGAACTAGGTGAACTATAGGTTTAGTTGCTTGGTCTCAACTATGCGAAGTTGGTTTAGATTTTGTATAACGGCTTAATCCTGAGAGTATTCAATTCTGGAAAAGGTCCTGGGGTTTTTCGGCATTTGCGGTTTCCTCATTAACAAAATATTGTCGTGTCTTTTACTTTTCTATTTCCGCAATTATAATTGTTTTATTATAATTAGAAGTAAAATACACAAACGTTAATTCCTATTTACTTGATAGCAATCCTATTGTGTTTGGGTAAGTCCGAACCTATTATCAAGTAAACATACTTCGTTGTTGTATTGTCTCGATCTTGTATCCATAGTCAATCACACAAGTTATCTTGGATTCGTATTGGCTCGATCTCGTATCCATAGACGATCACACGAAGTGTGAACCGATTAGTTGTATTGTCTCGACTCAGTCCATAGACAATCACTTTCGGAGAAAGGATTTATAGGTGGAAAAGTTTTAGATTGAGGTATATTTTGGTACCCTCATCTTTTCAACCTTGTTTTATGGACAAATCATCTATAGATACTAGAGCCAGCTAATAGAGAAGGCAAGTGCTAAGTAAGACCGAAGATAATTAGACTAAAGGAGATATTTTATTGAGAGTGAAACCTGAGAGTTTGTGTAGCTTTCACCACTGTGGACGTAGGTAATCACCACTACAGTGTACTTCGAATATCACTTAGCCTCCTTCTTGATGTCAGGATGTCAGGAAACCTTGATCAACTCCTAATGGGAACTGTTGGATCATAGGGATATGCTTTTATTGGATCATAACTTTTTATTTAAATTATACTCTAATAGGATGGATGGGGTTTTGGCCGTCTCACGGTGTTTTACACTTAGAATATCCTTTTTATCTCTACTTCTACCTAATTATTTAAAAAATAAAATCAGTTTTTCAGGGCGGCTAAAAAATCCTGGCGAGATTGGGGTATACCCAGATTAATTGGGGTATACCTAATGAGACAAAACTTGGGTCATTTTGAAGTAAAACAGGACACCCCTTAACCTTGTATTTTCTAAATGGCTAATATACCCTTGTTTAATTAATACTAAAAAATCTGATTAGCTTACTTAATTGAGTTTAGATTAATTAATTGAGTAGATTAAAACTTATGAATTTAAGTTATGAAATTTTGTGTTTGATTGAACTTATGTGGGAAGATTTTTGATGATTTTTTTTTGTTTTGAAGATATTTTTATCAACGGAAATGAAAGCACACTACCCAAACACTTCTAAAAAGGGGATTGCAAAGCTGATGTATGAAATCATACTCAAAATTAGAAAAGAAATTAACACTTTCAGTTCTGAAAGTATGAAAAGTCGGCAAGGTCGACGAATGAAGACCATGCCGAATAAAGTTGGCTGGCATGCTTGTTTCTAAAAAAAATGCCGACTTTATTATTTTTGACACACATGAGACTATTGTAAATGCCTCAGTAGTCGGCATCTTATTGATTTTCTACCTTGCCGGCTAACTTATAGTCGGCAAGGTCGACAAAAAAATACCCTGCCGACTATACGATTTTTGACATACAGAGAAAGGTGTTACAAATGCATGATTAGTCGACAAGGTATTAATTCCATAACCTGCCGACTAAACTATAGCCGGCAAGGTATAAGGATGAATACCGTGACGATCCTGTAAATGCTAATTTCAGAGACGAAAAGTCGTCACGATATTCAACCTAGGAAGACAACGACTAATACTAGTCAGCAAGGTCGCCAAAAAAATACCCTGCCGACTTTTGATAAAAAAGTGGAGTCACACGGGATTTGAAATGGGGTATGATCTTGTACCCAATCTCAAACCGCATATAAATTTGTACTCGGTTTGAGATTGGGTACAAAATCATACCCAATCTCAAATCCTGTATCCAATTTCTTTTTCTTTTTTAGTTTCGTTTTGATTTTTGAATTCATCACATTAGGTTAGAGTTTTGAAGATGAATTTTGAAAATTATTTGGGTAATCAGTCGGCAGGGTGTTAATGATAAGGGTAATTTTTTCTTTTAACATCTTTTAGACACCCCTTAGCACACTACCTTGGATGAGAACAAAATGAATACACCCCAATTAATCTGGGTATACCCCAATCTCGCCTGGTAAAAAATTAGAAAGATGAAACCAGAGTCAAGACAATAAAATACCGGGTTATTACCGGTGAAACTGGTAATACTATTGACTTGTACGCTTCGTATATTGTGTCGCAAGGATTTATGGCATATAATAATCTACGGCTCTTATAAAACATTAAAATGTCCGTAAACGAGCATCGTTTGTATCAGCATTATAGTTGATGAATCCACAATCCTTTACCAGACTTGAACTGATTGCAAACAAGAGGAAAACAATCCCACAGAAGTGCACTTATAAAAGCAATCATATTGTTAGGTATTACTCTATCCGTTTCTGGAAAAGAGATACTTTCACTTTTTCAATTTGACCAATTTTTAGGCTAAAATGAAAAAAATGAAAGTATTTCTTTTCCAAAAACAGAGGGAGTATTATTTAAAAGAGTAGCGCACATTATACATAGGCCGAAATTTTAAAGCAGTACAGATCATTGAAAACTTTATACAATAATGACATCAAAGAAGACAATGTAACTTTGTAAGAAAAAAAAAACATTTTGTATAACATTGATGCATGAATGATTACTGTTGCTGTCGAGTAATCCACCTCTACCGTTTTACGTTTACTTTCTTTTGGCATGTGAGAAGAAATCCTAATATGTTCAACTGAACTTCGCCCTAAAACAAATTTCTTTATATTCACCGATTAATATCGAGACTGATGAATTCACACCCGAAGAAACGAGAATCAACTTCTTCAGAGGTCTTTGTCAGTGTATCAATACCCTTTAGCCTAGCCTAAATAAACGCAATTATCAAAATCCCGCACAAAAAATACTTAGATGCCGCAAAATTTAGTAGGAATAGTTGGATGGTGTTGTACCTGTAATGTTGGGGCATCTACTACCACAAGGATATGCATCGTCAACCAACTTGGTTACCGTTCTCTCAAAATACCAATCGCTAACTGACTCTGCTATTGTCTGTTAAACATTAGTATCTCATTGATAGTTATATATATCCGGGACTCAATTGTGTCTATAACTATGTTGCACAGACACGGACACGGACACGGGAAACGGTTACGGGGACACGTCAAATCTCAGAAAAATTGGTTACCGGGACACGTTATATGTATTACAAAAATCATTAAAATAAAATTCTACAACAATTTACGCAAGATAATAATTATTCTTATTTCCAAAATACTTGATTACTGATGAAATAAAATTAATAATATTGAAATTATGACCAAATTTTTCATTAATAATGTTTGGATTTGACAAAAAGATGACTAAATTAGCTTCGCATTTAGTTTACTTTAATTTTCCATACCAAAATTAATCATTTATGGTGTGTCCGAAAGTGTCCAAATAGCGTCCACAAAGTGTCCAGTTTCGATTTTTACGGGACACATGATGTGGCGTGTCCATCGTGTGTCATGAAGTGTCGTAACCGTGTCGTGTCCAATCGTGTGTCCGACACGGTTACGCCATCTTTCTAGGCGTGTCCGTGCAACATAGGTCTATAATGCTAAGCAAATTTCATTAAACTCGTAACAGAATTTCAAGTTCATGCGAGGCATAAACAAAATGTGCAACTAAATATGTACATTTGCAAAAGGTGCTTAAATGAGCATAGCTGAAGATAGATAACGGTGTATATAGCTAAACAATTCTTTTTTAGAAAATTGAAATTCGGCGTAACAGTTTAAAACAACGTGATAACGTGGACCTTGATCACTTTGTTTAGTCTTTGACTCTGACCGAATTGATTGTAGAATTGATCTGCTTAATGTTTTTCCCTGTTTAATGCTATGTTATGTTGCTGCTAATTGCATTAGGTCATCATAATATCAATTTAATAATTAAAACCAATTTATTGGATGATGTTAAGAAATTATAAAGTGGTTTTTACCCGAATAAAGGCAATCCATTTATACAAGTATGGTTCCGCTTTATCGAAATCATTAATGTATAATGTATACAACATTTTTATCAAGAGATTTTACTATAGATTTTTTAATCGGAAATATTTCATTTGCATTATGATAGGATTTTATCACAGATTCTTTACCAATTGAAACCATATTTTGACACTACTAAATTTGTATGTACATTATGATCATATGGTTTGCGTTGTGTGCATTACAAAATGATTTTTCTTCTCCAATGTTTATTATTTAAATTGTGCATGAGATTATTGTGCCTAAATATTTTGTGTTGGGACTCTTTAGCAGTCACCACAGTGGTACTAGATTGTTTCATCTTAGCAATAATCATAATGTTATTGTAAGCACGAATACACCAAACTGTAAAGGTAAAGTTTAGCGAGTATCGGATTATTATGATAATGACATTATTGTTAAGTTGTTTGGCAATCACCACAGTTATTTCAAATAATTTTTGAGTCTTAATCATTATATTTTCAAGTGTTTATAATATTATTTTACTTAAATATATCAAAACAACAATTACCCACAGGTGATTTGAGTTCACATGTTTAAGAAAATATTAAAGGATATGATCTTTATTTGACCATACCATCAGAATCACTATACGTCTTAATGAGTGTCTAGTGTCATTTCTCTAATTTGAGTGTCAATATTGACGGCATTTGCTAGACATAAAAATAATGATCATGATTAAGGTCTTGTTTGGTAAAATTTATGATTATCTATAATCATAAATAGATAAATGTGTTGTAGGGCCTACGGCCCATAGATGTGCGGCCCAACTAGAGTTTGCTTTTCCATGTTTATATATATGTTATTGGAGTCCATGTAACAGTACTGATGCTAATCAATAGAAACTCTCTGCCTCTTTGCCTTCCCTACATTTCCATTACAACACGTTATCAGGCACGAAGCTATACCGCAGAGCTAGATTGGATCGGTTGATTTTTTTTCCTACATGGATGATTAATATCAAAACACATACACAACTACCGTCAAGCTAATGTTAAAATTGCTGGAATCAAATCAGCTAAGTTGGATCTACTTTCCCCTATTTTTTTCTTTCTTTTCCATGTTTTGATTTTGGCATAATATCCAATATAATGGTGACTCTGTACATACATAGTGCATAATCGTGAACTGATTTGATCTAATGTAAAAAAAAATTATATGCATATGTCTGTGCATCGTGAACTGATTTGATCTAATGCAAAAAAAAATTATATGTATATGTCTATGCAAATCCATTCATCAAATGATTATATTTTATAATAACTAATTTGAATTCCCGTCTTTGTATGTTGCCACTGGAGCGTTTGATATTAATCCGCCGCCTTGAATCTCTTCGAGAATCAGAGGAGAAGGATCATGTTCTGATCCGGAAAAGAGGAGAAGGAAGAGCTGACCTTGCCCGACCAGGTCCAGGCATCCAGGTCCACCCAACCTGGTCGACCTAATCCCAGTCCAACCCATACTGGTCCAGTCAACCCCGGTCGACCTCATCCCGGTCCAACCCGAACCGGTCCAACTAACCCGGTCCGTCCAGTTCTGTTCCGGCCCGGCCCGGCTCCGTGTTCCAGCCTGTCCAGTTGTTAAGTTCCATCCTGGTTCTGGGCCGTACGCGGTTATGTTTGTTCCGGTTTTGGCCATCAAAGTTTGAGGTATGTAACTAATCTGGGCTATTACATTAAATATTTGTTGGGCTTATTTATCTGGTTTTTTTTTAGAACATGCTTAGTTATGTTTTTCCCTTAAGATAAGTCCATATCATATAAACAGTCAACTTAAATTATGACTGTTGATCTCGTTCATTAAGAATTTTTGTCTTAATGTTATTTTGTTCTCTTGAATATGATATTGGCTATAGTTGAATGGTGTCTTTTGTTTAATTGGTTGTACCAACTCGATTTCAATGTATTCATTTGGGGTTTAGAAGTACTTGAGCACCATTATTGCATACTTGATATTTTCTCCCCAAATTTGAATTTTGTGGGATGTAATCCACTTGCTCGACTATTAAAGAGTCGGTAGTTTCAAAAGATACGTTGCAAATAAAATCAAATGTATTCCAATTTTTGTGGTTCCAATTTTTGTGGAAGGTGATATGAGTCATAAAATTTTCATTTATCTATTTCATCGATTATACTAACGAACCAGTATATGTTGAAGTATGACAACAAGAGAGCTACCTTTAGTAATCTATTCAACCTAAAGTAAGTGGTTGACATGTGTTGTGAGATTCTCTTGGCCTGTTGAGATAAAGATATTTCTCAAATTAAGCTAAATGTAGCAAAATTGAAAATGGAAAGAACCCTAAAGTAATGAGGATTAGACGTACCGACTCATATAAAACATGTGAAAAGGGACATATGTATCACGAGACAAAGATGTACTTTCGTCCTCGGTAATAATAACACCAATACACAAGTATCAACCGAGCATGGGATCAGCTAAAATCTTGTAGATCCCATCATAAATGAAAGAGTTGGAAATGAACCTGGTCATAGGTGGTGGTATAAATGTAATGTGTGTATCATAGTAGCAACCAATTTTCACATCAACTTTAATGGCAACAAGAACTTTTCCGGACCAATTGACTATCTTATCGAGTTGAACTAGATCCAATGTCTGCACTTATAGAATGCAAACACGTAATATATATTCACTCTAAAGTACTTGAGTTGAATCCCACTTCTATTATGTAATAAGGCCACACCACTTATTAAAACTCTAAAGACTCAAGTGTCTAACTCGTAGTTGTTTTTCTTCCACTAACTTAAGGAATTTAAACTAGTTGTTGAACTATTTCCTTATAATGTGACTAGGAGGATTGGATCATTGAGCGAAGCACTACTCAAAATTTGTTTTCAAGATAGAACAAAGACGTCACAAAATCTCTACATGTACAAGAGATAATCACACCTTGTTAAATTCCACAGAAACCCTGCAAGCGGATATCATGTGGAAACTCACAGTGATGAGAATGTAATTGAATGCATCTTTTATAGTCTCTAATGTATTAGAGAAACTAGTGAATCAATCTAGTGAAATGTAAATCACTATAATATTTGGATTATTGAATCCATATCGACTCCGACGATGAAATGTTGGGAATTGACTCATACAGGCTTTGGGCATAACCATAAAGCTACTTTGGTTATGACATGATGATCATTTTGAAAGGACTCATACGAACATCAATTTATTTAAGTGAACAAAAAACGGAGAAAGATTGATAGAATGCGTAATGACAGCAGTTCCTGCACAACCCCCCCCCCCCCATTGCTTTTAAGTAAGAAAGCATATCGCTCATTTCACAAAGTCTTCACTGAAACAGGATCGAGGCCATCCTAAGATGCAAATGGTAAACAATCCATATTACAAAGAAAATAAGGTAAAATTTAGAAAAATATTCTTGCAGAATGCGGACCATTAAAGTGACTTATGGCTCTGGTGAATGTTTTGACATTTTGGACTAGTTATAGTTCCCAAGAAATTTTGCGTTTGAAAAACTACTAGCACATATTGTACATGTAAGGGCTCACCACCCCTTGTAAATGCTATCTAGTGTACATCAAAAGGACTTGATGGTTATTGCGTATTTAATAGGATCAATGCAGAGCATCCTATACCTTATGGTCTCGCAAAGGCTATCATCACAAGGTTACAGATGGTGCCTAAGGCATGGTTATGCGTACAAACCTACCTTTAACTGCTTGGGGAATATGCAATATTACACGCATCTTCACTTATTCGTTTTAGACCCACAATTGGTCAACCATTCTTTGCGTACCAGTTGGTAACTGGATATAATGCCTGACATTTTGTGTTCTTACGCATTTTTGGTTGCACTATATATGTGCCCTTTCGAATCTACATCGTATTATGATGGGTCATCAAAATGATTAAGTGACTATGTTGGACAAGAATTTCCAACGATTATCCGCATTTAAAAACCTTTGGCAGGAGATTTCTTACTGCTAGATTAACGGGTTGTCATTTTAATGAGACAGTCTTCCCGTCGTTAGAGGGAGATAAGAAAAAGTAGTTTCTAAGGGAACGAAAGGAATTGTCGTGGTGTGTTCCCACTGTGTCTCACATTAATTCTTGTACTCCACAAATGTAAATATGAAGTGACAATGAATAATCGATTTCAGAAAGTGCATTGATATCGGCAACGTGACAAGATCACACATACTAGATGCAAATAATCCTGCAAGGTTATAAATCCTCAGTATGGGGTACACCACAGACTAAGGTGTTACAACTACACTTGGTGGAAGTGTAGTTAAGGCCGTGGCTCCACAAAGGAAGATGGAGAGACCACCAGGTTCTATCAATACTCACCTAGAAAGGAAGTAGATGGGTAAGGCACAACCTAATTTGTATCATTAATGAAATCATCTCATTTTATTGACTCTGACTATGTCCATGAATCAATACTGGAGGACGCTCCGAAGTTTGAAATGATTCTAGAGAACAATGAAATCCTGACGGATTATGAGTATGCACATGAGTCAATGGAAGGATCATGCGTGCGCAGTGATGATATAATCCATAAATAGTTGCTCCAAAAGTAGAGCACAATGAGATCGAACCATGCTTTATTTTGATTGATTTCAAATAAATAGCATATTTGGCCTACGCAATCCAGGTAAAACTTAGTTCTTTGGAAAATATACGGGTATTTGGTGTGGTAGTGCTAATTCCAACCAAGTGTAAATCCTATGGGACATACATGATTATTTGTCATAGAGCACAGTGGGAAGAATGAAGTCTCAAAGTATCAAGACTCGCCTTGTGGTGCGAGGTTTCTCAGAAAGCCCTGGAATTGTTCTCTTGTAATGAACATTATGGCATTCCGTTACTTAGTTAGCTTGGTAATTTCAAAAGGACTTGAAATGCAGCATATGTATGTGGTTGTTACGTAGCTCTGAAAGAATCAAGAGATAGCAAATATTTACAAAAGTACTTGATAACCTTTTGTTTCCCAAATCAAGTGACTCTAAGCCACAGAATGCGTTTACAGTTAGATATAATGCTCACTTATAGATTGAAGCAATTAAGCGGATGTGGTATACCCATCTAAATGACTATTTGATTTGGAGGGGATAGACAAGTAAGTTATTTTTACTTGCGTATTCACAAGAAAGTTCCTGATTTGGAATTGTAGCTATCTATGTCGATGGTACAGACATGATGGGTAATCTTGATGTAATAAGAGACCTTAAAAGCTATTTGAAATCCGAATTTGAGATGAAAAATCTGGGGAAAGCTCGACCGAATACTGAGCTTGTGGTATATTCTTCCATTAGTTTGCATATGTCTAAAGTTGTCAGGAAATTTAACAAAGACATGCATCCTGATAGCACTCCCATGATTAGTCGAGGTTCAAATGTAAGTAAGTGACCTTTTCTTCTAAAGGAAGATGACGAAGATGTGTTGGGAGATGAAATTTCCATATCGAAGTACACCAGACGCATTGTTGTACTTAGTATAATAATGTACTCGATAAAATTTTGCATCCTCGGGGAACTTGTTATCTAGATATAGCTCAGCGCCAACGCAACGTCATTGGAATGGTATAGTGAATATAATCATGTACTTAAAATTAACCATTGACATAAATTTGTTATATCCCTGCAAAGACATCAAAAGGAATGCTAATGAAAGTGCAATCCAAAAGTTGTTGATTATGAAGGAACAATAATCTCTTCTCCAACGAAAGCAATCAGGGGGAGATACGATAGACTATTTTCTAGGTCATTACCGATATTCAGTTTCGAAAAGTACATGACTAAAAGAACTGTATGGAACAACTCTGAAAGTAATCAGAGGGAGATGACGACATCAGGGGGAGGATCCAAGGATATGATGTCGACATATTTTACTTCGAAATTGAAGCCGTGTTGTACTCTTTTTCCCTTCGATCGAGAATAGTTTTTCCTAAAGGGTTTTGTTACTCGACAAGGTTTTTAGCGAGACAACACTAAAAGCATCAAGTATGTTGAACGTTGAAGACATAAAGATCGCGTTGATATTACTGAAAATATTTGAATCAAAGAAATGAAACGCGATAGTCTGTTAAGCAACGTAACTTCCAAATCAACAACAAGGTCTTATAAACATTCAAGTCACCAAAGTAAAGTGTGATAAACTTCTTCTGACTGCATTAGACTAATGAAAATTGTCTGACATCAGGGGGAGCATCTAATAGTGTGTTGAACTATTTTCCTTCACCAAGGTTGCTTTTTCCTACAGGGTTTTGTTACTCGGCAAGGTTTTTAATGAGACAACAACAAACAACGGGAATGTAATTTCCCAGCTAAGGATATTGTCTTTCCTACGAGGATTTTCTTCCTTAGGAGTTGTGAAGCAACTAGTCAACTTCAATGGAGCAAAGTGATCATCTTCAACGTATCACCTTTACTTGCATCTGTCACGTTGTACTCTTTTCCCTTCGTCAAGGTTTTTGTCCGACTGGGTTTTCCTTGTCAAGGTTTTAATGAGGCAAAATATTCGAGTCTAACTATGTTCTACGTTTGCGCAATATTGTACTATTTTTCTTTAGTTCAGGTTTTGTCCCTTTGGGTTTCCCTGATGAAGTTTTAACGAGGCAATTAACTTAGACTCGTCGATCTTTGAAGATCGTATTGCATGTGATGAACTATGTGTAAAATACGAGACAACATGTGAAGTACTACATGTGAAGAGCTGTACCAAGGTTTTGTCCCACTAGGGTTTTCCTTGTCAAAGTTTTAATGAGGCAATTTATTTCGGCACAAGTCATCAAGGAAAGAACGGCATTTGAAGAACTACATTCGAAGCACTATATGTGAAGCACTGCATGTGAAGTTCTGTTGGGCCGCACAAGGGGGAGTGTTGTAGGGCATACGACCCATAGATGTGCGGCCCAACTAGAGTTTGTTTTTCCATGTATATATATATGTTATTGGAGTCCATGTCACAGTACTGATGCTAATCAATAGAAACTCTCTGCCTCTTTGCCTTCCCTACATTTCCACTACAACAAAATGATTTTAGTATAATCATTTTTATAATAAGTTTTAACAAACACCTTTCTAAAATAATTGATTATCTTTGAAAAATGCTCTCAAAAAGGAGAGGAAAATACAAAGATCTAGGATTTTTTTTTGTAAGTTCCCGATTATTTTTTTAGCACTCTCTTGATAGTTTAGATAAAATAAGAAGAAAAAACCCAACTCAATTTTATTAGAAAGAATAATTGATTATGATAATTTTTAAAAACAACTTTTTTCTATTTCTGAAAAAAATGGATTTTTTTAATTATAATTAAAATAATCAATTATTATAATAGTTACCAAACACTACATAATCCATTATGTGTCATATAATGGATTATGAACTGATAATCCATCATAATAATGGTTACCAAACAGCGTAAATGCAACATAATTTATCATTATTTCTTATAAAATACATAAAATAAAATTTACTTAAATTAACTCATTATCAAGTTGAGTAACCTATTACGGGTTTTTAAGATTTTCATGAAAAAATATTACAATTTTGTTTTTTTATATCCAAAATGTTAATGTGTGGTCTTACCATTTATAACATAAGAGGTGAATAAGGAGAAACGAAGACCTCCACAAGGTATTACTACGGATTAGCGCTATAAGATATTTCTCCTAAATTAATCTTGCATTTTTACTGGGTGATTATCATGAAGTTCAACGATCCTACAATTAATGTTCTATGAAATTAAATGTTATATACATACCTTATCGTGAATTCTTGGGGAATCCGGAGCAAACCATGTTTGGTCGGACTCAGCTTGGCAGTGAGCGAAACATGAATTTAAGAACATCCTTCCCGTTTCAGAGAATTCGTAAAAGTCTAACGTAGCGTTAATCATTTCAGATCTTAAACCTGTAAGTTCGATATTGAGAGCCTTAATCAGAACAGTGAACAGAGAATCTAAAGGAGAATACTGTCAAGATAACAGAAAGATATCCGTGGTTAGAACAAACAACCTTGTAATATATTAAGCTGATATGGATCACACGCTGCAGTATTGTTTTTACATTGCTTCCAATATTCGCTCAAATCAGTAGAAGGTGGAACGAGATGATGCTTAAACTAAAAAAAGAGTTTGATCAATTTTTCCAGAAGGAATACAAAGCAGGATTCATTTGAAGTTTAGCATTTCAAAGAAAGCAAAACGCGACATTCTTACTTGGTAAGTATCATAAGCTGAATTTAAGATGAAATATGGTGCTTTGACGTAAGGCAAAGCATATTGTGGAAAGAAGCACTGTAAGAGGGAAAGGACATATGAGACTCATGCACCATAAACAACGCGAAACCTTTATTCATACGACAAACTATATTAAGTTTGGTGGACTTGTACCTGATATGAATAGTTACCTGAACTAGTACAGTTTTCATTCAGAAATTGTTCTGCACCCTGTAAATTTACTTCTCAGTTTTCGTATCCAAAAGTTGAATATTCTCATAATACAATGAATTCGAGCCTTGCTGAGCAAGAAACAGTGAATTAAGACTAACCTGTAGAACAACAACTTTTTCGAAAAATTGCCTTGCTGTGTAATTCAAACTAATGTCTCTTCTGGAAGAAAAAAAAGGGACGATAGACCATAGAACTAAAACAGGTCATACAACATTTGGTTTCGCGTGTGTGCAGAGAACTAAGGGTTGGACAATCACTTACATATCAAGGAAAACCCCAGCGTCACTCATGCATTTTACAGTGGTAGTCTTGGGTAAAAAGCTAGTGAAGTTATCACAGTGCAAGAAAGTTGCGAGACCACCAGCAGAACAACCTCCGAGCAGAGCCTAGAAAGCCAAAATTTGTGAATATTCCAACAAATTGATCCTTGAACTTCGGTTAACATGTACAATGTGAGACCACGGATAAGAGTATGCTCTCAAGGGTCAAGGATCCAAATAGTATGTTCCTAATCTCAAACTACCAACAAACTTACAAGATGTACATGCCACTGCAAAGTATGCACCGATAATTCAAAATAACAAACTAGTGGATAAAATCGGGGACTGAAGATTTTCATATGCAGTATACTTCTATATCATTTAAAGGGTCCTTAGAGCTATAATACAAGCAAATCATCATTCTTAATTATCTTAATCATCTCAAATGCATTAAGCCAAAAGGTTTTAATCCTTCTGCATTTCGCCGAAAACTATAAGTTATGTAATGGGAATTCAAATGTTGGTTCTACTTCTTTCTCAAAATGAAATGCTGGTATTCCCATGAACTTAAAACACCAATGCAAATATAAACAAATTGTTGCCCAATTTTAAATCACCCACTTATGCAAAAATAAAATGAAACTAGTTAAAAGGTGAAAAAAAAAATCCTGGAAAAAGAAGAAAAAGTTTAGCAACCACTCACCTTTTCTGCAACATTCAAACAAACCCTTGGGAAGAAGATCATCAATGATTGCCTTCCAAATCCTCTGGCCCCTAAAGTATAGCTTTACTGTCTGTTTCCAGTAAGTAAGTAAAAATCCCACCCATCAGTAAATCTAATCTCTTGTATAAAATCAGTAGGTCTTTTGTTGAGCATTGTTCAGACTTCAGAGTATGATGGGCACCAAAAGGTAAAAAATGCTCTTTGGAAGGCAATCCTTACCAATATTTGAACCCATAAAATAAAATGTAAGACGACTTACTCCATTTTGATACATAGAGTCCCCGGAAAATGACCCTCCATCGCAATATCTAATCTTAACTCGATTCCAATTGTAAAAATCTGAAACATATGTCATCCAACTCAGTTGATAGATTTTATCGTAATTGCAGAAAAGTATAATAATCATGCGTAATTTCAATTGCAAAATTGTAACATGTGTCAGCTAACTTAGTTGATGGATTTTTTACGGTAATTGCAAAAGTTAAATGGTAAACCACCAGTGAACCATGCATAAAAATGCAGAAGAACTGTGAAAAGACCAAGCTGAGAGAACCCTACTAAAACTTTGTTCTTTTGTTTTGTTTACCAACTTAGTTAATGCCTTAATGGTGTTGGAGTATATATATGTATTGATGTGATGAGATCTACTCTTCTCCTACCACCTATATTCGATTGTTGCCAATGCCAGCTGCAAGCTTATAGTATAAGTTGAGTTATGGCAATTTATGCAGCATCATTGTTGTTGCCAAAAAAGAGAAAAAAAACACCGACAACACAAGTCTTGCTTAGGACGGGTGGCAATAGTGTGTAAGAGATTGTGCTTATACCAGGATTCAAGGATGCGTTGTTGCTCATGATGCCATATAAATGCTTCTGTTTGTCCATGTAAGTAGTCGACCCTCTATGCGTTATTGCTCTTTCCAAACATTCCTTAATAGTATGACACCAACCACCTCCCTATAAATTTCCCAAAGACAACAACCAGTAAGCAACTTCAAAAGAAAAAGAGAGCACATAATGTACCAATAATCTATCAAACTTCGATATGAAGGACAATAGTATGTAATTATTAGTTTGATCATCAACTTTCAATTATATGAGAGCGTTCACCATTTAGGTATGTGGTCACGATCGAAAACGGTCAGGTCGATGATTACGTGAAGTTGTTGCTTTTGCTTTTGGATGATGATAATGGTGGTGGTCATAAGACTAAATTCTTCTCACTTTTTTTTCAAGTCCTTTTCTCATTTTCTTCGGTGACTGTGACTATGCATATACACATTTTCCAAAAAATTGTTAAACCGTGGAAATAAACTACCGTAAAAGCATACAATAATTCTAGGTTGACTTCGGATTTTTCACCGAAACACCACCACGTGAGACAACAGATGGCCCAGTCCTGCCCTTTCTAATCCCGCTATGTGCTATCCGTCCGATTCCTTTCGGTGTAAATTGAAGTGGGAATTTGGGTGAGCGTAGAATCACTCAAAAGCATATACACACAGCTAGCCTTTAAATGGGATCCCCTGTTTTTTCCCAAAGATAGGGCCCATATATCTCCACTTGTTTTTCGAATTTTTTTTTGTTAAACAATAAAAATAAATTACTTTAAAAGCGGATACACACGCAACCCTTAAATGGGATCCCCTATTTTTCCCAAGGACGGGCCCCATATATTTCCACTTATATTTTCTATTTTTTTTTTTTGTTAAACCCTGAAAATACACTACCTTAAAAGCGTACACACACAGCCAACCTTTAAATGGAATGATGTTTTGGGGACTACTCAAAAAAGGTGGGGGACTACTCTTCTATTTTGGGGTGGATATTTGAAGTAAATTTGAGCCACCCCTTAACTTAGTTTTTCTCTAATACCAAACTTGCCCTTGGTGATTAAATTAGTTAGTGTAATGATTAATTAGTGTTAGTGTAATGATTGATTAGTGAGGTTAGATTAATTAGCTGAGTGTTTTTACAAGAATAATTTTTGAGAAGAAAGGGGTTTTGGTTTTTTTGTTAAGATGGTTGATTTCGAAATGAGGGTTTTGGGTACTTAGGTATACTTCAAATTTAGTTAATGTTGCTTGAATTGACAAAAACTTTCGAAAAAATGAGAAATTTATAAACTGATTTCGACCATGGAAATGAAGTTCGGCTACGACATCTGAAGAACAGGTAGCCGACCTCATCTGCAAGTGTAGTTCGGCTAATGGTTCTGAAGACACAGGTAGCCGAACTCAGCTTTAATGGAGTTTTTGCTTTCAGAGAAAAGTTCGGCTAGGAAAAAGAAAGTTGCGACATAACTGAACTAAAAGTTCGGCTGATAATTTTTTTCTCGACGTAACCGAACTCAATATATAGGTTTTCAGAAAAAAGTTCGGTTAGTAGAAAAAAATTGCGACAAAACCGAACTAAAAATTCGGCTAGGAAAAAAACGAAAAAAAGTTGCGAAGTAACCAAACAAAAAGTTCGACTGGGATTTTTTTTTTGCGAGGTAACCGAACTTTTTTCTGAAAGAAAAAACTCCATTAAAGCTGAGTTCGGCTAGTTCGACAAACTGTTTCACATAATTCCTAGCCGAACTTCTCTCTGCAACTTTCATTTTCAACTCATTTTGATGATTACTTCTCATTTCTTCAATCAAAAACGAATGACAAGTAATGGATTTGTGAGAATATCTTCGTTAATGATTTAAATTAAGCTATATACATGGAGGTGGTGGTGGTAGTTGGAGGTGGTAGGTGATGGGCGGTGGTGGTCGGCGGCGGCGGTGGTGGGAGGTGGTGGTTATTTATATATAGATGATTATTAGGTTGGTTTTAAATTAAATTAGATTAAGGGTAGGTTAGTCATTTCCACACTTTAGGACACCCCTTATAAGTATAGGGTGGACATTCATATAACAAAGTAGTCCCCCACCTTTTTTGGGTAGTCCCCAAAACATCATTCTTTAAATGGGATCCCCTGTTTTTCTCCAAAGGCAGGGCCCATATATTTTGTGTGTGTGAACCGTGTTTGCTTAGTTCTTTTCACGGTTGGTATAGAATCTCTACATTTTCATACACAGATTGAAATTAGTTCTTTTACGTGGGAGCCATTCCATTGCAGAAGAACTGTGATAATTCATCAAAGAAGCTCACAAAAGAGCTAAACCAACAACAGCTACGGTTCTTTCTAAAGTAGAAAGATTGGCAAAATGACTCTATTGTATGTATAAAATCGACCATTCATGGAATCTTGAAAAGGGTGATATAATTAACTAGTACAACCGTTGCCACGGTGGGAGGGCCGACCGAAAAATTTGATTAAACGATACCACTACGTGATTGCACGGATTCAGATTTGTAAAACGGTTGTAAAAAAATGTAATCGATAGTACACGAAAAATGAAAAATGTTATACTAGACAATTTATGCCCAAAAACCTATTGAAGAGAAAAACAATGTACGAACATTAAGTTCATTGAAAAACTATAAAGATTTGTTAGCAATTCGTGAACATTTGATGTGATTTTTACCTTCAAGATAATTCGTTTCTACAGCTTGTGGTTAAGCATTTCCACTAAACTGGCTCGAGTCATTTGTGGATCTCAATGGGACAACTTCAAGATCTCAATGTGGCACTATTGTCTCATATACCAAGTTTAATGCTCCATTGAGATGGCTTGGTTCATGACTTGGCAAAACTTGTAGAAAACTCCAATCAGCGAGGTAACTTCTCGAGAAATGGAGACCGGTCAAAGTTAGAATTTTCCCCACAACTAATAGACTTCTTCCTGCAGGTTCTTTTACATCTCTTTAATCTAAAATTAGCCAATTAGTGTACACGTAACTGTACTACATATAATTAGAAGAACAGTTGCATCCATAAGTAAAGACGGGGAAAATTTGAATCTTTACTACAGCAACAAGGCCATCTTTTGCTTCCTCCGTGGGTAAACAGAATGTGTTATATCATATACGTTAGCAGTGAAAGCTGAAAGAGTTGGTGCTATCGCAGGACTATGCAAATCACTTGTTGGTCGACATACGAAGATGTCAGATGAGTCAAGGCTTCCTACTTGATAGTTTACACTGGCAGTAACCCTCCAAGAGGAGAAGTAAGGTCCGTTGGACGAAAAAAGAGATGGTGAGTGTTGGACCACCTGCACTGGAGATTGGGCCGCGGTAGAAGTTGTGGTTGTTGTTGCAGCTCCATGAACCATATCAGACTTTTGATGACAAGACGACTCAAATAACTGGTGGTTCAGTATGGTTCCTAAATGTGCTCATGTTAAATGAAATAAAGATCAGATTCACCTCTGACTGAATATAGCAACGCTGCATAAAAGCATATCTTGATGAGATCTAGACATGCACATCCCAACTTTCAGTGCTCATATGCAATAACATACAACTTTATTTCCTTCCCATGGTGCTCCGTACTATAGGGGGAATGAGATCCGATGTGCCTCCGCATTGAGTGTTGGGATTATTGCAAGTACACCAATACCAGGATATGTGGATGTGTGACTAAACTGGTATGTCATATTGTGTATCTGAGTTCAGGAATTTTAAGTACTCAGTTCTGTACATAAAAACATCTACCTAAAGCTTATGGACTTCACTATTGGCAGAGACCAGCTAAGTAACACCACATTTCTTACACCGAATCATTGTTTATGAAAATAAAATTGGACCAAACCATTTCCCAACCAAGTCATAACCTATTTCTCTAACACTATTACTATTAGTCATTGCACTACACGTGTGTCAATTTATACTGTATAGTAGCAACATTCCAAAGTTGGCAGGCAGACAAATAGATTTGACAAAGAAGATTTAAATTTAAGGGCAAGGGTTGCAGACGAAGTATATACCTTGATGTGATCCAAATGACCCAGTAACCTTGTTAAAACTTGTGTCAGTTGGTTTCTTCTTCTGAGGTAATGCAATATCCATATAATGGATTAACTTGCTGCAGTTTTGACGAATCTCTTCCATCAAGCCCTTCTTAAAATCAGTATTGACACACACTTTTTACACAGCAAACAATTGAAAATAACATATTTCAGGCATGTAACAATTGAAACACCTTCTTAATATCATTTGAGGAAAATACTGTATACACTAACCAATTTTTCATGGAATTTCACAGGTTCGGCTCGATCCACCTTACTTCTTGCCAAATTTTCGTCAAATTTTAGAACTTGAATGTGATTTTCCTCTTCAACTTGTTGACACAGCTGAGAGTTTTCTAATACAGGTGTACCACTACCAGGTTGTTGGTTGTTGAGGTTCTCTGTCACTCCTCACTTGTGGTTCCCGCTTGCTATGTTGTTGCACTATGCTACGAAAATCTTCAACTTCCATCTCTTTATGATATTGTGCTTCTCTATTGCGATGCCGCCTCTGGGCCCGTAACTCGAGCGATGCTGGTACCCTTTTTGCCCCATCATTTTCTGTTTGTGGCGACTCATGTGTGTGCTAATACATGCGTATTAGTTCAGCAAGGAGTTAACATTAGTAATTATGAAACTGAGTTCTGAAGTTGTAAATTTGAAATTGCTTAAGTGAAAGCTTGAAATCTCAATTCAATCTTCTGCGCTAGGGGAATCCTACTTCTCCACCATCACCGGCTTTACTGCCTTATTCAAGAACTCTGCTGCAGCATCCACTGCTACTTCCAACCCCAAACTATTACTCAACCTGCATTCCCATAATAAACACTCAAAATAAACACCTAGCAAAACCAACACTCCAATATTGAAAAACACCAGTGACTAAAGGCTCTCGACTAAATGTAGGATGCGGTATCAGTATGGCAGACAAATTGCAGAATGGAACGTAGATTCTTACTTGGGTGCTAAGCAGAATGAATCAAAGAAATCATCTTCTCTGCCCCCACTCATTCAAACTTCTCAAGAACAAACCCTAACTCACTAAGACCTAAAATCATCACCTGATACGGTCTGTAATTTTACACCTAATCCGTCAATTAATTCAATACCCAACTCAAATCTCGATCGGAATCTTATAAATGAAACCCACCTTCTAAATCTGCAATCCATTCAATAATAGCAGAAACCTTAATTCCTAATCTTCACTATAATTATGCAATTCAACTATCAATTCATCTACATAGTTCTCATATCCGAAAACCCTGGTACTTATTCTACAGAATAATCACTAATTTCACATACATTCAAAATACAATAAGAAACCCTAATTTCAATTACTAGATTTATCCTTTCCTGTAGCTTGAATCGATTTCTTCAATCAATACCACTACCAACAATTTCTATCTTCAATCATCTTCCATGAATCTTCTCTGTCTCGATCTCCTCTCTCGGTTTCATGGCTGAAGAAGAAAGAAGAACAAAGAAGGAAAAAGAAAATAAGGAAAAAAGATGAAGGAGGTGGCCGGGATTCGATCCTGCAACCTTTAGGTCATTTTACCTTGGGTTTTACTAAACTGCCCCTCAACAATTAAAACATTTCCAACCTCCGTGTCCTTTTTCTGCCCACGAAATTTACGCGATTACCCTTCATTTTATGATGTATTTACGCTAGTTTTAGTGAGAAATGGAAACATGGAGGGGCTCTTTAGTCCTTTCAATGTTGATTGAAAAGTTTGGGACACCAAATCCAATCTTTTTGTATCAATTGATGACTTATTACAATTTACAAAAAAGTGGTTACATAAAGGTCCTCCTTCGCTTCGCTCGGTCGGCCCAACAATAATTAAACAAAGGGAAAAATCGTTTTACATATTCTTCAAAGACAATGGTCGAGTTCTTACTACTAGTACAACCATTTCCACGGTGGGAGGGCCGACCGAAGAACTTGACGCCATAATGGCACGGAGTCGGACTTGTAAATTTGTAAAGCGAAATTGTAAAGCAAAGAGATGTTCAAATCCATATTGCATAGGATGTATTCAATGCTGCGCCATCTTTCCTCAGTGTTGCACCATAATGGTGCAGAATCTTGCAATCCTTCCCTACATGCATGCATTCCTTGCAGCACCACAACCTGAGCCACTATCCATTCATTTCATTGCTTCAACTGCAATCTGTCCAATTCATCCAGCTCACTGCACATCATTCTAGCTCAAGCCATCTGAATTGCAAACAATCACCAGCAACTTCATCTTCTCTTTTTTCTTGTATCATTGTACATCCTTTGACTGCAATAGCAACTCCTACACCCTGTAAGAAGATCCTCAACTAGCCATTCAACACCACTGCTGCCACACCATCAAACTGACAACAACCACCATTCCTCCTAAGCTGCAACTTCATTGCTTATGTTCCTCCGATTGCACCTTCTTTCTGTCGAGAGGAGCTGGCATTCCAATATGGCGGTGAAAGGCTATGATGTAAATTATCATCTGAAGGTTCTAAATAGGAAACAAAAGGAACTGCTGCAGAATCCTCCCTTTCTTTTAGCGTTTTTACAACCAATATCTTGTAAAAGTTCATGATTTGCATGGCATACATCAATGCAGTTAGTGGATCCACCATCTGCAGTTTGGTGAAGTTAAGGATTATTCTTCTAATTTTCTTCTCAACACAAGGATGTTGCTTATCTAAGAAATTTAATGAAAGATTGTTTCAAACCTGGGTCATATTTGGTGCAAAAACCATCGCAACATTGTGAGCGTTCATCTTGTTTTGATGTTCTTCCAGGAAAACATCTGCCATCAGGTTTACGGTCCAATCGAGCAAAGCGCCTTCTGTTGGGGGTAGTAGCCTCACAAGATGGGTGAAGTCTTCTTCCGATTGGCACTGCATTACATGCTCGGGTTAAAGAGGGTCTAATATTCCACTCGGGAGTTCTCTGAACATGAACACATAAAAATTTAATATATGTACTTGGATATTCAAATTCCAAACTTCGTAATACAACTTTGTAAAAAGTAATCAATGATCTTTAAAGAAGACAAATTTACCTTTATAAGACCTGCTAAACAATGTATATCAATGTCTTCTGGCACAACTCCATTGTTTAGTTGCTCTCTGACATATTCTTCTCGGTTGTTTTCACCGTTAGATTCTGAAAATCCCTTCTACCTACAAATTATTAGTTTCAGTGTTTTAATAGAATATCCAGCAAGATAGGATGTTCTTTTTACAACTTATCACAACTGTGTATCCATCTCATTCACTGGAAGGAGGAAAAAAATTGAATTATACCCGTAAGGCTCCTAAAGCATACAAGCGTTTCTGCATCAACAGGAGTATTGTGGGGACAATGTTTCCTCTAGAGTCATAAGAACACTGCATAGATTCTGTAGAAACTCCAAAAACACTTGCACTGCAAAAGAAGGATATATCCGGATTTAGACAGACTTAGATAATAAATGACTACGTGTTTACTGCGATAGAGTAGAATCTAATACGGAAAATTTCATTTCGGTGCAGAACACCTTCCAAAAAATTGTTTCAATTAGTTGAAGCCCAAACTATTAAGGAGGGATCTCACAGAATAACATTTTTATAAAACAAGACGAATAACTAAGAGAAAATTCATAAACTTCCAAATAGAATATGGATTCATTTTCAATCTAAAATCAAGCCAGTTGTTAATGTACACACTAAGGCATGGCACTAAGCCACTAACAAATATCCAAAAACACCAATTGAAATTCCTCTACCTCAAATTTGTTAAGCAAAGGTATTATCTCGTCCTCGTATTGGAATGCTATTACAAATACTCAAAATAGGTCTTAATCCAAACAAACAGTATTAAATCTTGAGACTAAATTCACATATCTCCTCCATTGCTCCTACAGTTCCATAACCAAGATTTTCGATAACTTACCCCAATTATAAGCCAATTACAACCAAAATGCAAGATTTAAAAATTCAAGAACAAGAAACCCATTTCAAACCATAACTAAAACTTCCCCAAAAATTCAATAATAACAACAACAATAAACACCTGAAAGAATAAAAGAAAGAAGTTTTTACCTAGCACTAGGAGCTCTCCGGCGAACTTCATGTTCAAACTCAATCTAAGAAAATAAAGCATTACCTCCTGAGGATTGATAATCTTAGCAGGATTTCCTTTCTCATTAGGATTTTCTTCATCCATGATGGTTATAAACTGAAATAGTGCAAGAATCTATAAACTCAATTTTTTTTTTTTGAATGGAATCATTAAAAAGAAGGATAACCCATCTAATAAAAATTCCCATACAACATATATATGATCAAAGATTGTAAGAAATGTTTATGATAAACCAAGAAACAGATGAAGAAGAAGAACATTGAGTATGTGATACCTTGAAATTATGTTTCAAACTGAGTTCTTACCAGCACAATTAACTTCAGCTGCAACCCAGTACAGTCCCATCATCTCACAAACAAAACCAACACCTGTAGAACGCCAGAACTGGCTCATGTCTCAATATCATCTCATCTTGCATCTCCATTACAGTCTCTGTATCACTCTCTTAGTCTCAATCATTTCCATTGTTGCAATAACAACATATCCATATCTTGAAAACACCCACATGCAACTTATTGCCATTTCAGTGCAGCTGACCAACACTATCAAGCCCTTACTCTCAACTGTTGATGCAAAGCCAATTCATTATCAATTCAAAAACTCAAAACTCAATTCCTATTCCATCTCTAATATGTACCAATCCCTTAAATTCAATCACAAACTTAACTACAACTACAACTCCATTAACAATTCATGTAAACAAACTTAACTACAACTACAACTCCACTATCAATTCATGTAAACTCAGAACTGAATATATATAACTTTACTTAGTTAACCAAGAAAAACCATTACCTCAAATTAGTTCCGCTCAAGCAACTGATATCAATTGCTCCTTCACTTTGATTCGATTCAGCTACCCATCTCAAGACCATCAAAAATTTCCCATTTCAATTTAACAAACAATAAATGAAATTTTATGAAATGATGTTGCTTATTCCAATCCAACAAATTTGCTTATGAAATCTAAAATTCATGGTGGTTTGTAAGATTACAGTATACCTAATCTCAATTCCAAATAATTTTTTTATCCCTATCATGTTTCAGTTTCAAGCAGTGTTAAAATCATATCCTAAGGAAACCTTAGGTTCTTCATACTTAATTCGACAATAAAATTATTAGCAGTTGAGTGATTGAATCATTGAAGAAGATATGATGAAGTTCAATAGATCGGAGCAGGTAGAAATAAGATTGAAATCGTACCTTCAATCTCAAAACAAGAACACCCAAAATCCCCTTTTCGATTATTCACAAATCCCAACTGGAATTGACCAACTCAAGGGTTCATAACCAACACTTTTCTTTCTCTGACCTAAAATCGTAAATTTAGATAATTAGGATTCCTGATTTTGAAACCCATACTCCGATTCTTCAATTTCGACACAAACCCTAACTTCTACGCTCAATTTCTCTCTTCATGTCGATATCCTCTATCGATTTCATGGCCGAAGAAGAAAGAAGAATGGAAAAAAAAAGGAAAAAGAAAGGAAAAAGAAAAAAAAAAGAAAGGTGGTCGGGATTCGATCCTGCAACCTTTAGGTCACTTTACCTTGGATTTTACTAAATTGCCCCTCAATAATTAAAACATTTCCAACCTCCGTGTCCTTTTTTCTGCCCACAAAATTTACGCGATTACCCTTCATTTTTGGTTTTATTTACGCTAGTTTTAGTGAGAAATGGAAACATCGAGGGACTTTTTAGTTCTTTCATTGTTGATTGAAAAAAGTTTGGGACACCAAAATCCAATCTTTTTGTGTCAATTGATGACTTAATTTACAAAAAAGTGGCCATATAAAGGTCCTCCTTCGCTTTGCTCGGTCGGCCCAACTAGTACAACCGTTGCCACGGTGGGAGGGCCGACCGAAGAAGAATCTGAAGATGGGGTTTGTCTGCGACTACTTTCGCTCTGTTTAGGAAAAGTGATACTTTCGCTCCGTTTCGGAAAAAGTGATACTTTCACCCCGTTTCAGAAAAAGTGATACTTTCGTCCCATCTCAGAAAAAGTGATACTTTCGCCCCGTTTCTGGAAAAGTGATACTTTCGCTCCGTTCCAGAAAAAGTGATATTTTTTCTCCGTTTCAGAAAAAATATCACTTTTTCTGGAACGGAGCGAAAGTATCACTTTTCACTAAACAGAGCGAAAGTATCACTTTTCCCGAAACAGGGCGAAAGTATCACTTTTCCCGAAACGGAGCGAAAGTATCACTTTTCCTGAAACGGAATGTGAAAGTATCACTTTTTCTGAAACGGAAAATTAGTCGATCCTTAAACCAAAATATGGTTGCATGATGTGTTATGCATCCTTTGTGGTGGTTTGCATAATGGCTATGCATTCAATTTTCGAGAATTGTGCCTAAAATGAAAGTATCACTTTTCTTGAAACGGAAGGAGTTCATTGTTTTATTAGTTGCAACGGAAAATTAGTTGATGCATAAACCAAAATATGGATGCATAATGTGTTATGCATCCTTTGTGGTGGTTTGCTTAATGTCCATGCATTCAATTTTTGAAATTGTGCCTAAAAAGATAAACACCTCCGAATTTTTCGTAAAAATTCTAAATTTGATATTGTTGTTTGTACTCATTGCGTAGCTTTTTTGTATTACCTTTCCAACAAGATAAAATTTATAAAATTCCAAGGCACGGATTTTTAGATATGTTATATTAAAGTTTGCTTTCCAATTATACCCTAAAAAATAGGATACATAAGGAGATATAGTAATTAGACTAAAAGGGAGGGATAATTGTGTCAAGTGAAAAAGACCAACCATGGACACATAATCTAATCTTTTTGTGTCAATCGATGACTTACAATTTACAAAAAAAGTTGCCATGTAAAGGTCCTCCCTCGCTTCGCTCGGTCGGCCCAATACCAAAACAAAGCTAAAAGTTTGATTTTTTTTTAAGAACATAGTTCTAGATTCTAAATTTGCTGAGTTTCAAATTTTATACGAAAAAGACGGATAACATTAGTAATCGTAGGTTGACAGAATCTTGCAAGGCATTTGTTAGTCAGATGTCAGATATTGTCATTCCTACCTGTGTTCAAGAAGCATTGTCCGATCCTAAATGGGCTGCTGCTATGCTTGAAGAAATGCGATCTCTTATGAAAAATAAGACATGGAAAAAAGTTATACTACCAGAAGGAAAGAAGTCAACTGGTTTGTAGTTGGATGCCCGTATTCTAACAAATCGTTCTTACTTACAACAACAGTCTCTTCTTGCTCGATGGCAGAGTACGCCTATTCTTAGAAAATGTGTGAATATATATAATATTAATCCGGTGGTCCTATGTATTTGTTTATAGTGTTTGTAATAAAATTACAGATGCCTTAGCGAAGGCAGCTAGGAAATACAATATCTATGGGGAATGGTGGTCTTGTTCATTCGCTACGTAAAATCAGGACGTATCAAACCTTTCTGTGTAATATAAAAAGAAGAAGAACAAAACAAAAAGAAGAAGAAAAGGGAAGGGGGTATTTGTTGGTACCTCAAAGACTAAAAGCCAGTTATTTGCTCCAGAACCGTATCCTCTGTCTAGATGATAACCAGGTGGACTCCCATCCAAACAAACTACAAATTAATTACAGTATTTATTAAAAACAAAAATAAAAATGTAAGTAAAATGAATTTCGATCGAAGAAGGTAGAATTAATGTGAGTGACATACAAGCTCCTAGAGTTGCAGCATTTTGAACCAGAGTCAACTCCACTAGATCGTCTTTCGTTTCTGATGAATGAATTCTTTTTTTTTTTTTGATCGGCTGATGAATGAATTCTCAATGGTGTGAATGTTAACAATAATAACAAACTAATAAAAACAAACCCATAACTTGTTGTATTCATCTTCTACTTGTTGTATTCCTCTGTGTCTAGAATAACAGACACAGAGAGATGGAAGGAGAAATGTACGGAGAAGAAGAGATAAGGGAGGCCTTAAATATTACTGATGGGAGGGAGAAGGGAAGGAGGGGAAGGGAAGGAGGAGGTAACAGCTTTTATCTGGAACTAACGATATGATGGTGGTACGAGATTGTACCACGTAATAGGGGTATTAATACTTGTCGACAGTAGATCTAATCGGCAGCTAATGCATCCGGCAAAGGCAGAGGGGAGTAGTGAAGATACTGCTCACATTCTTGCCGGATTGCACGTGACATTGGTCGGCAGTTGGAACATTCCTCGCCGACGGGGAAGCAAAGTTCAACCTTAAATACTTGTCAAGAAATTATTTTATGGGCAATTCGTTGCTTGTCTTTGTAATTAAAAGATGAAATTGGTGGTGGTCCGGTATTTGCACTTCTGGATTCTGACTTATCAGAAGAGTTTGCACGGTAAAATGCTAGATCCTCCGGGCTAATAATTACGATGATACAAAATATAAGCATCAATCAGATCAGACATTTATCTGAAAAGGTTTTGAGTCTTTCCTTTAAAAACACAATCAACGTAGCTAGCCAGTGATCCTATCTGCACAATCTGTAAATGTGCCCTGGAGAATATCACTCATGCTCTAATGTCATGTCCTGCTGTCTCTGAAGTCTGGATACAGCTTTTTGGTCTACACCACCGCATGTTTGGAAATGCAAATTCCTTTCATGACTGGCTCAACAAATGGTTCCAACCAAATACTCTTATAGCAAGATGGAATGTCACTCTAGCCACTATTTGCTGGTATATCTGGAAGGTTAGATGTGACCTGATCTTCATAAAGATTACTCCCAATACTACTTCTACTGCTAGCAAAATAAATCGACGTCTTTGTTCCTTTAATAATAGAGTGTTGCATAACCCGGGCCACATTATTAACAATCTTTACTATCATCAAAAT
Source organism: Papaver atlanticum (assembly GCA_023531105.1). NCBI lineage: Eukaryota > Viridiplantae > Streptophyta > Magnoliopsida > Ranunculales > Papaveraceae > Papaver > Papaver atlanticum. The sequence continues at coordinate 16,008 of JAJJMB010017535.1, read as the reverse complement.
CATGATGACAGGATTGAAAGAATTATCATGACCCATAAAGATACATTTGGGATCACTATTAGCATCAGTACCATGGAAGTGTTCTTGCATGATGTTAATGGTGATATCTTTCTTTACACTAACTATGCTTTAATTGCTTTGTCCTCTTCAGGAAATTGCTTGGGAGCAAGAAATTACAAAGACGGTACCTCTGGAATCAACAGAGCCTCAAGAGGAGCTGTTATAGCTCTGGAATGGGGAAAGGAGCTTCACAAAGCCAGCATCAACTTTGAAGCTCAAGATGACACTACTCTCAAAGCAATCCAGAAGGAATATCAAAAGGAAGTTGAAGGAAGGTTTCATCTAGGATACCACCAAATGAAGGGAGGAAATTTCGAAACAATCGACTTTGTCCTAGGCAACTTACACAAAGTTGAACATCATCAAAACTTGTTGGCAATTAGACTAATAAAACTTTCTATCCAGTCTATTCATTTTTAAAACTTTAATTGGAAGGGGCCAAATCTTCAGGAATTATTTACTACTCTTCAATCTTTTGATGTAACAGATATTACTCCTGACCAAACTATTATGTACTATGTGGAAAACAATATTCATCTTGGTGCTAATCCTAGCCCAGCAGAATGTAGCTCCTAAACCTTGAGTTAGCTGCTCTGTCTTGGACATCATCACTATTTTCTTTAAAAACAAAAAAAGAGAAGAAAAAAGAACTAGCTAGTGCAATACACTCTCCCAAGAAGAAAAGAACTTCCTTAGAGGAAGTACATGTGGGTATCCGTGTGGATTCCACCTTTGTCTTTCCAGATATTCCATACAATACTCTAGGTTAAACTTCCCATTTCATTTGGTAGAGGAGAGAAAGCACTATGATTTTTGTTTTTCATTTTTTTTTTTTGTCCATGTCAATGTAGAGAATGACAACTACTGTGTCCAATTGGCCATGAAATTCTCTGCAATCCAATAGATAGGCAAGGCTTCGTTACCGCATGTTATACACCGTGGCGCTGTTGTCATATGTCATAGAAAAGTGTTGGAGGGCGAAAATCGAGCACCCAATTTGGTCGAAATATTAGTTTCCAAGAGTGTAATATTTTTGGTCCGTTATTGATCATTATATTTTTGACTTTCGAATTTACCAACAGTGACGGAGCCAGACTTTTTCCCAAATGGGGGCAAATTCATATAGTAAAAGTCTGTATATACTGGATGTTATGCGGCCGAAGGAGGCCCGATTTTTCTCTGGCATTTTAATTGACTTTTTAGTATTAACTAAGTGAAAATCAAATCATAAAATATTTTAGTTAAATTAGATATAGTAATTTAGGTCATTTTTTGTTTTTATGTGGTACATTTTATGTATTTTTATCGATTTTACATGAGTTTTATAATTTTGACCCCATTAAAAATGAATTTTCAAATTTATAAAGCATATTTGCCCCCACAAGACATGTAAATTGTAAAAATTATAAGCGTATATTTTTGGGATTTTAGAATCAAGTGGGGTCGGCGGACCCCATTTGTCTCTATATCCCTCCGTCCCTGTCTACCAAATAAACTTTGATCTAAAATTCTATGTCTGCTAATGAGAGTTCCAATATGTCGGGAGAGTACGAAAACTCATATCAGACAAACTAGAAAGTTTTTTGTCTTATATGGATTTTGGCACCCTCCCCAGTATTTTGGCACCCCTATTATTGGTATTGTAAATTTGGTTGGTATCGGACCTCGTACACTAATGGACACCGTGCAAGAGCGGACTTGTGGGATCCTCTGGATTTTGGGTTGGGTGGGGGTGTTATCTTAAAGATCTGTTTGCCCAGACCCGTTACATTACGGTAAATATGAGATTATTTTTTGATCTACTTGAAATCTTGCACAACATCTTACACTGAAAGAAATATCACGTTTAGTTGCAGTGAGATCTAATGGACTTCCAATCGTAGATCTATATTGTTTCTGGTCGACGGATCTTTCGTTGGAATCAGATTGAAGCTTTCCGGTGGTTGGCATAAGAGTTTCCATAGGTGCTGCTACATGAAGATCGAACTTCTTAGTAAGAGTTCTATCATATTTTCGTGAGATATAAAAATTTCATCTTTACATTGCTGATTTGTAAACCTAAGAAGTATGAAAATTCTCCCACATATGCTCTTTTCGAATTCATTGTCATAACTTCTAAGAATTCACCAGAGAGATTTTTGAAAGTTAGATCAGTAGATAATATCATCAAGGTAAATATGTGCAATTACAATATCTTTACCGTTCCACTTAGTAAACAAAGTTTTGTCAGCACCTCCTCTAGAGAATTTTCGTAATAAAAAGGAAGTTAACTTGTCACACCAAGCTCTAAGAGTATGTTTATGACCATGTAGTGCTTCGTTGAGGCTAAGCACTTGATCAGGATAGAGAGGATCCTCAAATCCCTTAGGTTGAGAAACATAGACTTCTTCCTTTGTATCTCCGTTAAGAAAACAGATTTGACTTACAGTTGAAAAAGCTTAATTATGAAATTTCATGTATAAGCTAGCCAGGGACGGAAGCACAAGTTGACTAAACCTGGCTGTAGCCCCCCCTTTTTCCTGCGAAATCCCACCAAGTCCGTATTTCACCCTTGTAAAAAAAAAAAACTAGTCCATTAGTCCTTATCGATTTAGTCCACCAAGCACATCAATTTAGTCCACCTAGAAGAACACAGAAAGAAAAAAGAGGGAGAGTTAGCTACTTAGATGCAATTGTTGTTCAGAAGATCAGTTATATTAGGCGATGATTTTCTTCTATGCTTCTTAGTATCATCCACAAGAACAATACCTATATAGTTATAGTTTTTATTTCATGTTACTTAGTAGGTTTTACAGAATAACTGTTTTCTATGGTTTTAGTTTGGGTTGGATTTTGATTAATGGCGATGTATGGAGGGTTGTTCTAGATACCCGGAGCATTGACGATAAGCAGGAGCTTAGAATTTTGTCACCAAGGTGGTAAACATGTAAAATATAGAAATTTGAGAGATGGGTGTCCAAGTTGTTTCTCTGTTACTCTCTCTACATCAACGGTTTATTATAAGTTTCCTGTGAAATGAAACCGATGCTCAAAATTGTTTGATGAAACGTCTCAACATTTCACCTGTGTTTCTTTTGTGGCGCATATAAATTCCATCCACCAGAGGGTTCTTACATTAGTTTATCAACCTTCTGCACTTGGAACTTTTGCAATTTAACATATAAAGAGGCGAAGATAAACACAAGCAGCAGGAACTCACTGGTTATTTCACCTTCTCTTCTTCATAGGCTCCTTGACGGTTTTGGTTATAAGTATCCATTCCGTGCTAGATATAACATGTTCGTGCACGGTAGATTATTATCTTTGATTTATACATGCTGATTTAACATTTCGTTGTACTTAGTTGGACATAGCTACATCAGGGAAAGGGGGTATCGGAACATATATTGGTGTTTGTTTAATTTGCAGCTCTTATGGAGTTGCTGAAGTTCATGTTGAAGGTGGAATGGTTGGAGATCTTTTGTTGATGTGCCCTTAGTTGATGCAAGTGAGAGTTTTTATCTTCGGCATGCAGTTTACGTTGGTATAACCTATAACTTAATTTGCATTTTATCTAATGTTCGTTTTTATTCTTGCAGTCCTTCAAAAAAGACGGTCTTCACAAGGAGCTAGTGCGTAAACTTCATTCTTTTATAAACATTTCTTTTGAATAGAAATGGAGATTACCTTTCAGAAAAGTCAAATAGCACATATCAAAATATGATAATCTCTTAATGATACTCCTAATACTTATTATGTTCACCTATTTAAACATATTGCAGTAATATTCTTCGCAATCTCTGTATTGTTTGAGAAACTATGTTTACTTCTTTTTGATTTAGGCGTGACATAATTCGGGGGGGGGGGGGGGCCATTTTTAAATCATGGTTCCACCACTGAAGCTAGCAATAGTCGAGTAGATTCTAGCCGAGCCATGTGAGCGAATGTTCCATCAAAATTTATTCCCTTTATTTGCGAATATTCTTGATCTATAAGTATAGCCTTGTAACCGTTCCATACACACCAAACTTGTTTTTGAAAATCGACTTTGTACTAACAATTAATATTAATTTCTTCCGCTGGATACATTTACATACCTCTTGTCGTTCATACTGATTAATATCCCATGTATTTCATTGACCCAAGCATGATTTTCTAGAGCTTCATCGATATTCTTTGGTTCAGATGTAGATAGAAATTAGGTATAGTGACAATTTTTTGGAAGTTGTCCTGGACTCATGACCCTAGCATTTGCATCGTCGATGATGTGATCTTCAAAATGCTTGAGATAAGCCCACTTAGATAGGAGTTTTATTAACTTCATTCCCAGTGTGGACAGGACTTTCAGGAACACTGTCAACATCATCTTTATTATTTGGATCATTGATTGTTGTAACGATAACATGCTCTTCCTCAGAGGATACATCTTTGGGTTTATTAACTATTTTAGAAGGAGATAGTTCAACTGTAACATGTTTATCTTGTCGAAAGTCACTTATATCATCGATAACCACATTTAACAGATTTCATCATGACTTTTATTCAAAGATTGTATACTTTGAAGGCACGATTGTCAGAAGCATATCCAAGAAAGATACCTTCATCACTTTTGGAGTCGAATTTTCCTTTATGTTCTCTGTTTTAAGAATGTCACACTTGCTTCCAAAAAATCTAAGATAACCTAGATTAAGTTTTCTTCTATACCTCAATTCATAAGGAGTATTTAGTGTTTTTGATCTCAAATATATCCTATTTATATGAGATAACATGCAGTAAAAACAACTTCTCCCTAGAACGTAAGTCGTAAGTTTTTATTGCGAAGCATTGGATTATTCATTTCTTGAATATTTCTCTCTGGAACACCATTTTCTTGAGGAGTAATAGGTGAAGAAAATTGATGAGAGATTCGCAGTTTATTAAAGTACTCACAGAGTTTTGCATATTTATATTCTGTTCCACAATCTCTTCTTATTTTCTTAAGTTTGCGACCCTGTTTATTTTGGATTCTACTCACAACAATCTTGAATTCTTCAAGAGTGTCATTTTTGTGTTTGAGAAATGCAAACCAAGTAAACTGAGTATAGTCATCAATCATGACTAAGGCATATATTTTACCTCCAACAGTAGCAAGTTGAATAAGATCAAAAAAATTCATGTATATAAGATCAAGAAGAGCTTTAGTAGCTATATCTTGTGAAAATATACGTGGAACTTTTGCTTGCTTACTCTACTGACAAGCATCATTTACTCCTTCTACCTTAACATTAGTTTGTGGAACACCCCGGACAAGTTTGCGATTAATGAGCTTTCCAAGCATTCTACAGTTGATATGACCAAACCTTTCATGCCATAATTTGTGTATTCTACTTTGGTCAAGTTATAATTTAAATTTGACTGAATTTCCAGAAGATAACGGTTATTCATACTCCACGAAAGATGATCTTTCTTGACTTATCTTCAATATCATAGTTAGATATTAAAGATAACTTTATGACCTTTATCTCAAATTTGACTTATAGAGAAAAGATTGGATTTAATTCCTTTAACATAAACAACATCATGCATTTCAGGTATACCTGGTATCTTTATAGTCTACCTTTTGCTAATGAGACAACTACTTCTGTCTCCTAAAGTTACAGATCCTCCTTTGTATTCTTTGGTTTTTATAAACCATGAGAGATCACCTGTCATTTTTATGCAATATCTACCGTCCAGAAACCACTAGAATGTAGAGGTGGATTTGAATGCAAAAGCACCCATATATATACTTATCGATAATTTTCTTACCAATAGAATTAGACCCAGATAGTATATCAGAGCTACCAATAACTAATTGATTATTCCGATCTTTTGTAAAGTTTTTTTAACTTGCTACGACGCATTTGAGCTAGTTCAAACAGAATTTTCGCATCACAATTTTTTTGATTGTAAACTTTACAAGATTGTTAAAAATGGCCACACCGATTATAGAAAGTATAGTTGGATTCAAAACCTTTCTGGTTTATCTGAAAATCAGTTTCTTTCGAATTTGATTTTCAGGTTTTACATATCCAATTCCTCATCCATCATATGATTTCCCACAATCTTTTATCAAGTTATATATGAAAGGGAAATCTTTGATTAAGAAATCTATAGGATTCGAGTACTCTTTTTTAACAAGTTTCAATTCATCCAAGATATTGATAATTTTTCTAATCAAATATTTGTTTTGTTCCACTTGTTTCTCTAACATTGCTTGAAGCAATGATTTCCTTTCTAATGCATTTTGAAAATGATATACTCTTCTTTTCTTTGTTGCATATGATAAAATTATTGAGATATTTCTTGGGAGATGAAAACCTATAACAAATAAATTCAGAAATATTTCGATTAGAATGAAAAATATCCTACAATTCCTTCAATGGAAGAGATATTAACGGCGAGTTAATGACAGTCGGAGTGAGAATTTCAATCGAAGCCGAATGCCAATAGAAGAAAAATGCAAGGGAAACTGACGTGAAAAACCAAAGAAGGGGGGGATTTATCTATTGGACAGCGAATTAGGACCACTTTATCTTGCCTAAGTTAAGAAACCTTTGTTTTGTATTCTAGAAACTAAATACAATATCTTTCAACATCTAGTTAGTGGAGCAGTGGTTACGTCCTTAGTGATGGAGTGTTAGGTTACGCCTTCGAATCTCTTTATTAACATAAAAGCGTGACCTATTACTCCAAAACTAAAGACATAACCACCGGACCACTTGTTGGTTTTTAAAAGATACTGTATTTTTGTATGCATATAACATAATTATGCCATGAACTTTTTTTATCACAAAAATAAGTTGCTTATGCTTACAGATACTTATTAGTTTAGAATGTATATTGGCCAAATCTCTAGCACCGAATTGGGATATGTAAAACACATTAAACACGAACCGACATTTCCACATTTTTCCCGAGTGCCACATAATAAGTCGGATATTTGGCCGAGTTTGCATTTGTTCTAGCAGAATAATGCACGTATTTCTGCCAATCCATATTATTGCCGTTTACGGAATTGCCAACTCGAATTTGAAGGTTCTTATTTGTGTAAACAGTTAGAGAAAACCCTAAATTTCTCTTTGAAAATACGTTTATCGGATAGGTATCAAATCTAAGGATGACCGGGAAATAACCACACACTGTCTACAACTCACATTCTGGATGCTTTTCAGCAAACTTTCCAAGTGACTTCAAGCTGCATTGAAAAACATTAGGCGAATGAATATCGAACTCGGATTATAATCGCAAAATCAATAATTCAACGGCAGGAACTAAGCAGGCTTCTTGGCCCCAGGTAAAAAAGATAAGCTCATACTTCTTACATGATGATTGTAGTATTTGATTAAAACTTGATTTCTTAATTGTGTAAATTTATGGGCGCGCAAATATTTTTTTTTTTTTTTTTTTTGAAGCATGAAATTTATTAAATTAATCAAGAGCAAGTGCAAGAAGGTATGCACAATTCCTTAGTTAGTTGTCCGTCCCTAATTTGCAACTAAAAAATGAAATCGGTGGTGGTCCAACAATTTGCGCTTCTGAGACAGACTTATCACAAAGATGTTGTACCCGAAAATGCTAGATCCTCGGGTCGGGCTTTAATTATCATGCACACATAAACATCAATCCATATCAGACATTTATCTCAAAAATGTTCCGGTCCATGCTAGCAAAAATAAAATAAAAACAATTCTAATGATTCATTAGTCCATTTTCTTGTCTCTCAAACCAATTCTAGCAACAAAGATGATTAGATGTATACAAAATATGGATACTAATCACTCTAACCACTGCTCCACTTACTAGATGTCGAAAGATATTGTATTTAGTTTCTAGAATACAAAACAAAGGTTGCTTAACTTAGGCAAGATAAAGTGGTCCTAATTCGCTGTCCAATAGATAAATCCCCTTCTTTGGTTTTTCACGTCAGTTTCCCTTGCGTTTTTCTTCTATTGGCATTCGGCTTCGATTGAAATACTCACTCCGACTGTCATTAACTCGCCGTTAATTGCATTCTCACTCCAACTGTCATTAACTCGCCGTTAATTGCTCTTCCATTGAAAGAATTGAAAAATAATGGAAATATTTCGGAATTTATTTGTTATAGGTTTTCATCTCCCAATAGAAGGGCAAGTGAATTGGGTCCATGACTCCATTCTAAACCAATGGCACGTGAATTGGGTCCATTTTCTAATTTCTAAAATAGAAAATGTTGCTTGTAAACAACTTAAATTACCAATATATCCTCATTTTATTTATAGGGCATCCATTGTTTAGGTAAGATATGGGGGTAAAATGGTCACACACAATTTACAGCTTCAAAAACACTGTAGTAAAGGGTGTTCCCTTTATATAATAGAATAGATAATACGCCATTACGGTTTGCCGAAGTTGCGGGATTTGGGTTTTGGCGCATGTAGACTAGTAACACATCAATGTGCTTTGATACCATGTCAAGCCGAAATGTGACAATGTGCCATCAACAATCTCCCTGCAGATACTTTTGCCGACGGTCATGATCCGGGGATAAGTTTCACGACCTGCAAAATTAACCGTTACAAATCCAACCGATCACTGCAAAATTCAGAAAAACGAATAATTCCTCGGAACAGGAACTCAACTCCAAATGCCGAAATATTTTTCCAGAAAACAATTCCCATTTTTACCCTCGTGGCATTTATGTAATTCCTTCTATCTCCAAGTATAAACAAGGTAAATAACCAACTAAAAGAACTAACCATTGTAGAAGAAGAAGAAGAGGAGAGAGTCCTTTTCGGAATTTTTAGGTCTCTCAGAATCTCTTCCTGGTCCAAGGTAAGTCCTCTTTCTCCCAAAACCCCCTAAATAAAAAACCCTAATTTCATCATTATCACTCTCAATCACACTACTACATTGTAAACTTCACTTAAAAACGTATTCTTACTTGTAAATTTTACTAATTTGTGATTTTTCCCCCTTAAAATTCCATGCATGATAGCTTCAATTTCACTCAAAGGAACAAAAATTTGGTCAAATAGTTCTTGAATTTCATGATTTGAAGTGCGAGATTTGATTTCTTTTACATGGGTTTTGTGAATTAGTTGATGAATTTGATGATTTGAAGAGATTTTTTTTCATTTTTTTTTGTAGGGTTTTCTTGAATTTTACAACTGTGGAAGAGATCTCTGTGGGGGGTAATGGAGTCTTTATGGAAGTTAACGTTTTTATTTGCACCAGCACCAATGGTTCTTATCCTAACAGCAGTTGCAGTGACATTTGCAGCTGCACAAAGGGCATTGTATTATAGAAAAGAAATGGAAAGGAATCGAGATTTCTCTGAGGCGTCGATTACATTAGATCGATCGCAAGCTCTTATGATCCCTATTATGAGTTCATGTAGTTTGATTTTGTTGTTCTACTTGTTCTCGTCAGTCTCACAGTTTCTCACTGCTTTTACAGCTATAGCATCAATGTTCTCGCTTTACTTTTGCTTCTCACCTTATGTCAGTGTTATTAATACGAAGCTTGGGATTGTCGACCCGTACTTATCAAGGTGTTGTTCAAAGTCTTTTACTAGGACACAAGGTGTTCTTGTTGGGGTTTGTGTAGGGATTGTTATTTCTTGGTCTGTTACTGGTCATTGGGTATTGAACAACTTGTTGGGGATATCGATTTGCATTGCGTTTGTTAGTCATGTTCGGCTTCCGAATATCAAAATTTGTGCATTGCTTTTGGTTTGCTTGTTCGTCTACGATATATTCTGGGTTTTCTTCTCTGAGAGGTTCTTTGGTGCTAATGTTATGGTTTCTGTGGCTACACGACAAGCATCGAACCCTGTTCACACTGTGGCGAACAGTTTGAGTCTTCCTGGTCTTCAATTGATAACTAAGAAGTTGGAATTGCCAGTGAAGATTGTGTTTCCCAGGAATTTGATGAGCGGTACAGGCTCTGGAAGCGATTCGGCGGATTTCATGATGCTTGGTCTTGGTGATATGGTATGGTGTTCTCTCTGCTTTTGATTTTGTTGGTGATCTTTACTGCAATGTTAGCAACTATGTAAATCGTAACATTGTTAAGTTCTTGTACCATAGTAATTCAATGCAAATGCATGCTGTATTTCTATACTTGTGTATGGAGTTTGTGCATGAGTGCTCAACTCTGAAACCCAACCATATGATTCATTGTAGAGTTTTAAGTTTTGTCTGGTGTAGGAGTTTAGGTGGGTAATACATATAGACATGCCGTGGTGGTCATGATCAGCCAAGCAATTATGTTATTTCACGTACCTGAAGCTATTTGATTTGACTAAAATATTTTTTATACTCTTTAATCTTAAAGACGTTGAATTTGCGAATGTATCTTTGTCTCCATAGCTCATGTTTAGTTTCAGCCATTCCGAGTATTTTGTTCATTGTCATGTAGGGATATACTTTCTCAGATTGAGCTGCCTGGTTATAAGTTAAGGGAGGCTAATTCTGATCTCGGAAACAAGCACCAAATCCTTTCTCGATTTAATCTGAGCACTAAACCCTTTCTCTGAAGGAGTTTGAAGACACTCTATTTAAAGCCAAGTCCAGTTATATATAGCATATATGCCATTTCAAAATGCCAAATTTGGCATTTGAAAATAGCATATATGCCATATTATAGCTTTGGCCACATCCATTGCATTACAAAATTATGCCCTGCCATATTTTGGTACCATTAAAGATGGTCTAAGCTGCTCTTTTTTTTTTTTTTTTCCTTTCTCCGCTTTCCCTTTAATCAAGGTGTGCTCTCCAGAAAGGGGAAAAATAGGTTTCTGCAAAAAATGATTTACACTGAGTGTTCGTTACAGATTTATTATACTGAGGCTGTGAGCCTGTAAGTTTTCTCGATGTTGAAGATTGAAAAATTAATGATTGCAATGGACAATATGATAATATGTAGCCCACTTAAACAGAACGAGCAGCTTTAATATCTTGTAGTTGAATATGATTGAACTGATATAGGTATATAGTATATTCATCTGATATTAAGATTAGTGCAAACAGTACTAGGAATTAGTTAGATTAGTCATCCTGTTAGCTGGATCAATAAATTTACTGGATAAAAATGCTGTACCTACTTCACTTTTTTTTTTTTTTTTTTGGAATCGCAATTTGAGTGAAAGTATATCTAAACTATTACAGTACTTTCTACATTTTAGGTAGCTTTGTAAATATGATTAGACTGTGAAACCAGATAGAGAAAATGTATTTAAACTTATGATTACATACCAATTAAATTGGCGTCGAAGGTAATAGTTGTCATGCTCTATTACACCGTAACTAATTGGAGGTGGTTGTGGGAAACACGTATACCAGAAATCGTGGCCCCAAATCTCGTGGATTAATTCCTCGAGACGACAATCAAAGGTCTTTTATATAATCCTAGATGAGAGAGAAAATCGGAACCTACACCTTAATCTTTATCTTATTCATCGCCTCTTTCTCACCTTCTCCAAAACGGAGATCAAGAGAAGAGGGTGAGAGAGAGGCGGGGAAAGAGATAGAAATTAATGTTTAGGTTTTGATTTTCTCTCTTATCTTGGTTTATATAAAAGATCTTTGATTGTTATCTCGAGGGACTAATCTACTATATCTGAGGCCACGATTTCGGATAGGTGTGTTTCCCACATCTACCTCAAATTAGTTACTGTATAGTAGAACATCTAATACTTTGAAACTTGAGGAAAAGATGTCTTCTTTGTGTTTGATCCTTTCCACATTAAGTGTAGATTTCTTTCTATTCTACACTGTATTAATCTAAGATTTTTCCTGCTATACTTGCAGTAATAGGATAACGTCCCATAAACGAAAATAAAATTATTTCTTAAAGTGAAGGCTGAAATACTAGTATTATCATCCGAAAGAGGTGTTGAAATCTCAGCATATTATTTCGTTTTCTTTTCCTAGGTTAGTTTACGAATTTCTTAATTCCTATGTTTGTATTTGATTTAGGCTATTCCTGGCATGCTTCTGGCGTTGGTTCTCTGTTTTGATCATCGACGGACTAGGGATTCAGTGACCCCTATGGAATTACCCTCAACCAAAGGCCAAAAGTACATATGGTATGCGGTTTGTGGATATGCTATTGGGCTAGTAACTGCTTTAGCGGCTGGCATCTTGAGTCAGTCACCTCAACCTGCTCTTCTTTATCTGGTACGTTACTGTGTCGTTATTTACACACTCGGCACCTTAAAACTTGTATCTGGACACGCGGCCATTTCCTTGGGTTATTTCTGACATTTTCAATTTATTAATAGCTTAAGGTTGAATTGCACACAGTTACGAATATAATATATATATACCTTTTTCTTCCCTTCCATATTTACATTGTGATATCCATTCGTTATCCACTGTTTTATTAGTAAGTGGACTTGTCTTTCCACCTAAAACTCTTAGCTGCTCCACAACCATGAAAGCTTCTACGTTTACTATGACAGTTAATCTTTTATATATATGTATGGACGTACAAACAAGTAAAATTATTTGGTAGCCTGGCATTTTAACCGATGATTGAGAACTTTATTTTTTCATTTTAACTTATGTATTTTTCCCAGTATAAGCAAGTTACATTTCCTTCTCTTTTCAAAGTAAATGTTTCATTGTGAGTCTTTTCCTGCCTAACTAATTGGTTCGAGACTCAGAGATGAACTTGACCAGCTTCTCAGGGTAAACAATGTTGAAGTCGTTAGTTTCAGCCCAAGTACTTAACTGTTAGGAATTCACTAAGCTCTTTTAGTAGAATCTCTTCATACAGATGAAAGTAAATCTTACCTTGTCTGTTCATTAAATTCCTTTCTACTGCCCACAAACCAATGAGAATGACAAGACATTTGGAGAGTTAGTTTAGACCTTTACTGCTGGTACATGCTCATATTTCTTAGTATCTGCCTTATTCATGCCCATATATCATAATTGCATCTACGTTCTACTGTTATTTTTTCACTGTTATGCCATCAAACAGTAGGAAAAGATGGCACAACATAAACATCAGAATATTAAATGGGAACATCTTTTGTGCGGTTTGTGAGCTTCCATGGACATAATTGCATTGTACTTCGAAAAAGAGGTGGGGATGATTTTGAAAGATGGTGTATCATAAACATCTTTTATATGGTTAATGAGCTTCTAAGGTTGTGTTGACATATGGGCATCGTACTCACTTTGAAGAGAAAGTGGCGAGGATTACTTTGAAATATACTATATGAGATATTCTAAGGTTGTGTTGATTTGCATAGAATCAACATTAGCTGTGTTTTTTTTTGGTCCTACCTAAAATGAAGTTTTCGGGTGATGGGGCTGATTGATCAATTGAACTATGCTGTTTTCGTGATTTCTATCACCAATCGTTTAGATCGCCATGAATACATTTCTATGTAGTTTGCATGATAGTTTCGGTTTCTATATATACCATAAATCCAGATGAATAAGCATGCTCATAATATTTGTCCACGGCCATAATTATTTAACTAGATCTTTTATGGTGCTCATGGTTGATATCAATTCTTCTCATATTTGTTTGATGGTAGACTGTCAATTTATTTCTACATCTGCCATGTATCCTATTCTGCATCTGTCAATTTATTCTGAACCGGCTCAGTTAATGGTTCTTTAAATGAATGTATCAGTTTCCTATATGAATGTCAAAGATTAAACACCAAAATCAGAATGAACTAGATCCCTATCAGATTTTAGCAGAGGTTCTACTAAAATCTTTTGATTTGCGTGTTATTTCTTATTTGGCAGGACAACATTGATTAACTTATTTGATTGTCTAATATTCTACATGGATTGACATGCAGGTTCCTTCAACATTGGGTCCGGTCATGGTCATTTCATGGTTCAGGAAAGAACTCGTGGAACTTTGGGAAGGAAATGAAGAAACCTTGAATGATAAGTCACATATTACAGAGGTCTAAACTGATCCCCTCTTTCAAGTTCCAACATAGATGTTACAGTGGTTCCTGCCGAGCTCACACCTCTATATATCTGTAAATTCCCACAGGATAGAGCTGTTGTTTCTTTCATCTTTTTCTCGTTGGTAATCCTAGTAGTAGCAGTTCTTGTTAAAAAAACAAAAATAATAACAAATCAATGTTCAAGTTCCCTTTAAAAAATATCTTCTTATAGTTGCCACCGCTTCTCCCTCTCTGTACACAAACGGAGTCTGGTGTTTCGAATTTGTCTATTGCTGTGTTTGGAGTCTTTTGACATCATGTTGAATATGTGCCTCAGTTTCTCTATTATCTAGTCACTGCGTTGTAGATGTTGATGTTGTTACTTCCATTTTCTCAGTTCACATTATTGCAGTCAACATAACTTAAAAATAAATAAAAATAATCCTAAAATGAGATTTTCTTAGGTACAAATAACATTTTTAAAAGTGCAGTTTCTTGAACGTTTCTTCTTGTTCAATAATTTATGTCCACCGGCACTCAGTAATTGAATGAACATTATTAGTCAATAGTCCACTGTTTACCAGAATAAATGAGCACCCAAATTGAAGAGGAAACAGAAGCAGCAAGATGATGTTGAGCAAACTCCTCTTATGCATCTTACTTGTCTCTGTTCTAACATTTTCATCAGTGAAATCACAAGGTTTCACATGTAAATCCACCACCAAATGCAAATCTGTAGCTGGTTATGTATCACCCAACGCTACAACTCTTTCAGACATTGCAAATCTGTTTGGATTAACAGATTTCAATCTTTTCCTGGGAGCTAACAATTTTCCAATGGAAGATACATCACCAAGAAAATCAGTGGCAGCAAAGGAGACTATCAAAATCCCCTTCACTTGTTCTTGTAAAAACGGTACCGGAATATCTGACAATACTCCGGTTTATAAAGTCAAAGCCGGGGAAGGTTTAGATCACATCGCCAGGAATATATTTTCGTTGTTAGTTACATATCAAGAGATTGCTTCCGTTAATAACATTGCAGATCCTAACAAGATTCAAGTTGGCCAGTCTTTGATGATCCCACTTCCTTGTAGCTGCGATGCCGTGGATGGAAATCAAGTTGTTCATTATGCACACACAGTGCCTCCTAAAGAAACTTTAGAGATGATTGGGAAGGAGTTCGGGGTTACGGAAAAGACGCTATTAGTGCTTAATGACCTTGTTGATGCTAAAGACCTCAAGGCTGAATCAGTTCTTGATGTTCCATTAAAAGGTTGGTTGCTGTATTTAATGTTCATTTCATGCATAGACTCAATCTAATGCCAATAGTTGTAATTTTGTATTGTAGTTTGTACGACTAGTGTAAACAAGACTTCGCCAGACTATCCGATGCTTGTCCCCAACGGAACTTATATCGTTACGGCTAACAATTGTGTCAGATGCGCGTGTTACTCTACCTCCGATCTAAAGTGGATGTAATTTCTCTATCTATTCAATACTCCTGTCCTGTGTGTCTTGAGACTTTTAACTCAAAATAATTCTGTTAACTAAACTTTGTTTATGTGTTATATATGCAGGATAAATTGTGCATCATCTCCTTTTGGTACCAAAGTTGAAAACTGGCAGGAGTGTCCTTCGAGTCGGTGCGAAGGCAGGGATCCTGAAGTCTTTATTTATCCACTCGGGGGGAATGATTATTATTTAAATAGGAATTGTGTTGAGAGAACCTGTGCATACACCGGATACAACAATCAGTCACAGACCATCTCTTCATCCATGATCAACGTAACCAAATGCGGACCTGGTGAGTACAGTCTGTTTACCAAAAAATTATTTTTGAACAGCCATTATAGCTAGCGTTTATAAAACACTGATATTTTTTTTTTCAAACACAGACGTGTCACCACCGCCATCTGGTTCACCAAGTATGAATTTACAGGGTTGGAATATCTTGTGGCTCACCATAAGCTTGGGCTCACTTCTTTGCAGTTTCCTTCTATCTTAGAATAGCTTTGGTTTCGCAGGATTTCCAGTAAGCTTACTTT
>JAJJMB010017532.1:0-18040 GCA_023531105.1 Papaver atlanticum | reverse complement strand
TTGTAACATTGTGTATTATCCTGTCATGAAAGGTACCTGCAGAAATAATCCGATATTAAGTACTTCTCTTCTGTATCCAATAAAGAAAGAAAATAATGCTTATCAGTATGCAGTAACTGTAATTACCTCCATCGTCGCAATCTCAGTTTTTGAATTTGTGATTGTTTCATGAAGGAAAATATATCTGCAGTAAGAAAACGCAAAAGGGCATACTTAACAGGAGTGTCTAAAGGTGAAATGCAAAAATAAGAACATAAATTAATGATGTGACTTTTCTGCAGGAATCAGAATTTGTGGATTTATTGAACGTTGACAAGAACACGATGTACTAAATGTAGCAATAGTAGGGTTAGTATTTCTGGAATTTTAAAAAGCACAGATTATACCTCCAAGCAAGTCCAGAAACAAGTTCTTTAGGAGCATCAGGGAGGACCTGTGTGATTAATGAAAAGTGTGAGATAATGACATCAATGAACATGAAGAAACTATGACATCAATGAACATGAAGAAACGCAAAAAACAAGACATGGTCTTTTATTTTCGTTGATAAATGTTAAATTTTATGACAAGAGAAAGAATATCTCCTTGTATTCATACGGGTTGCATTGATCTTTGAACAACATCCTCAAAAACACCTACAAAAAAAAATACTCAATACCATGATGAATCAACAACACCTTTAAAGCCTCCTCGTCTAAGACATGGACAACTTAGAATCGCAGAATGCGTCATACTACTTATACAAAACTATAAGGAAAGGGTGAGCATTTCAAACAGACCTCATCAACATTTTCAGGTTCAAGACCAGTACGAAACCGTTATTCGTACGAATTGGAAATCCAAAATCTGCTATAATCAGGGGTGTGTACCTGAAGCACGAGTAATTTAGTTTAGTTTAAAGTGAGCATAAGAAACTGCTAAGCTATCTTGAGTCTCCAAATGACTATCAAAAAAAAAATTCCCTCTAAAAGGTTTGCTTAACAAAATGTGATATATGAGATAATAGAGATAAAGCTTTAGAAGAATCTGGCAAATATTTTTTAACTACAAGGCAAAGAGTGAACATTTCAGGCAGACATTATTCAATCACACCATCACTGTCGATGTACATGGTTTTAACTGAAAATTAAGTTCAGAAACTTTGGCAGTTATGTAAAGTATGTATATCAGATGAACAGAGTTAATAATACAAGCATAAGAAATATGCACGATTTTCCATAAAGACAGTTAGACAATGAATGTTGAATAACTTCAACAACATCTTGTCCACGACTATTGAGAAGATTCAAATATAGGTATAGAAGGAGTTGTTGTTGTTCTGGTCTTAGCTGACAGACAATTCATCCTCTTGTTTAATGAGATTTTGGTGGTGAATAAGGATGGAAGTAGTGAAGTTCTTTGACGGGGTTTTGTTGTTGCAGGGTTTAAGCTTCGAATCAACTGTGCCATGTTCACTCAAGGTTTTGGTGGAGAAGAGATTTAGTGAGGTTATAAGGCTAGGATTGATTTCGATAAAGAATCTGTACTAACAATAAATGGATTCAGATCACTGACCAAATAAAAAACACCCTGTATATTTGTAAGCCTTTGTGACTGAGAGAAAGTCTTCTCACTTATCAGTTAGAATAACCTGATTCAGTTGGTTAGTGAATTACATAATGCAAAGCAAGGTAGTTTATTTGACATACATAAAGCGAAAGGATTAAGTGATATTATGCAAGGCTAATAAACATAAATAAATCATGATGTCTGCTGATATATCCGCACAACCCACACACACATACCATATAATGAATAGGAAGGCAATCAAACACAAACGACTAAAAGCAATCAATGCAGGCCATAAACACACTCAAACGTACCAGAAAATGAACAAGAAGGCAACACGAATGAATAAAAAATTATCAATGCAAGACAAACATACAAAGGTTATACAACTCTCTCAACTCATAATCAATAAATCAGACTCAAAATCTTCAATGTTTGCATCAAAATCAGACACTAAAATACTTTAGATACAAGACAAGCATATTGAAGATTAAACACCTCTATCATACTCATAATCTTTATTCTCTTAATTAATATCAAACATGTTATAACAACAAGCGATACTCACAGACCCACAGTGAGAAATCAAACACAAACTCCTCAAATGAAAATAAGTTCATAAAAACAAAAATCAAACACAAAAACCTTGCAAAATATAGAGAGGAAAAAACAAACAAATGGGGTTAGAGCTTATACCTGAATCTTCAAGGATTCGTAGTTGAATCTTCTAAAATTTTCACTTCAATCTTCATCTGCGAGTGTCAAACACAAAAATTAGAAATCAAATTTCTAGGGTTTAGAAATAGAAAAAAAAATTGAATCTGTAAAGGGGTATTTCATACCTGAGGTTAGAGATCTTTTAGGGTTTTTACTTCTATAAATACAATCTTCTTCTGAGAGTTTCAAGGTAAAACTAAAAATCAACTTAATCAAAGATTTTGATTTCTAAAATAGGCACTTTTTAGGTTTACAAATCACAAATTAGTTAAGTATTTTTGTCTTGATCTCTGGGTTTTTGTTTGATCTCTGGTTTGTCTCGATTTCTCTCATTCAATTCCTCTCCGTTGGTTTTGAGCTGAAGAGAAAGGGAAGAAGAAGTCTCTGTTGGTTTTGAGCTGAAGAGAAAGGGAATAAGAAAGAGATGAGAAAGAAAGAGAGGAGAGAAGGAAATAAAAGAGAGATAAAAAAAATGTTGACCGAATTTTATTTTATTTTAAAAGTATATTTTGTCTAAATTTATAAGGGAACCGAAGATAATCGGGGGAACCTTAAATTAATAAATTGGGAATTTTGTGTTTCCCCCTGAAAAAAAATAGTTATTTTTTAATACCCGTAGAGATTGATAATAGGTAAAACCCCCTTTAACTTGGATGTGCCGTAACTGAGCAGTTTAGTACAGCACGTGCAGTTCACATGCGTGACAGAAAAAATATCTGAAATTGCCAAAAGACATACTTGCCCCTGGACACGTGGTGCATTCTTAGCCCCCAAAAAATTTGACCGTTCACAAGCAAGGAAGAACACTAGCAGACATTAATGATCGAGTATGGGAGGTGGATCTTCAAGTCTCGACAGTGAGGTAAGTTCCTGCATCTGCACCATTAAAGGGGGTAATGCAAATTACAATATTTATAGTGAGGGTGTATTACAAATTTAAATTGTGATTTTTCAGGTAAGCATTGAAGATGAAGCTTCCAATAGTGAAAGTAAAGTGCTAACTAGTCTAACAAAGACAATATATGGCCATAACACATAACAGAGAGTATTAAAATAGTTTTCCCTACACATAGCCTTCACAGAGTAACATCTCTGTACAAAAAAATGGCAACTGCCCTGCACAATGCTAAGCTAGATCAGAGTATAATCTCTGTACAAAATATTGCATGCATGCACATCAAAAAAAAAGAGCACACACACAAACATGTATATGCACTTAACGCCTCCAAGCTGGTTTGAAGGTCTGCGATTGGGGTCTAAAAGCTGCCCTCATTCCCTGCTCTAAATCCATTCTGGCTGTGGAAATTTGCTGTTGTTGCTGCTCTTCCAGCTCCACTAATACTTGTATAAGGAGGAGGGGCAGGTCTTGCTGTAGCTGCACCTCTTCCTCTAGCTGCACCTCTTCCATTTTGTTGAGCAGGTGGTGTGCCTCTTCCCATTCCTTGTGAAGATCCTGCTCCACTGCCCCTAAAGATCCAACAGCAACATCAATAATCTAACAAGAAGTGTTTAAGAATGCAAGTATAAATAAAGAAGCAAAATATACCAGCCAGCAGGTTCAGTATCGCCTCTGCCTCTTCCTTGGCCCCTACCTCTGCCTCTGCCTCTGCCCCTTCCTCTAGCACTTGTAGATGGTACATTCTTTGAAGGGCATCTTCTGACATTGTGGGCACTTGAACCACAACCACTACAACTTCTCTTGCCTTTTTCAGGGTTTGGTCTTCCTTCAACGTTAGACCTAATCCTATTCAGTTGTGGTCTACCAACCTTTCTCTTGTATTTCGGTTTGTTGAGCCTCATTTTATGCTGCGTAGAAAGATATATTAGAACACAAGCATTTGCCACATATTGAAAATAGTAAAGAGATGGTAGAATATTACCTCAAGCCAATTCTTTTCACTTGCACATGCCTTAACCTTACCGACATAAGCTTTTTTATAACTAGAAACCTTGTGCAAGTCATCAACCATACTGTAAAAATGAAATGTATGTCAAAGGTTACTTTTGAAAAATGAAACAAATAAAAGAGACACAGGAAATCATAATGGTAGAATATTACCTATTCAGATTAGCCCTCAAATGTATTCCTACTGCAACTGCATGGACACATGGAATGCCAGTAATGTCCCAAACACAACAACTGCATGATTTTTCAGTTAAACTAACATCCCACCTACTTCCACTCATGCGGCTTTGGACACACCATTCAAACTCACTTTGTCCAAATAATTTGTATCTATTCTTCTTGGAAATTTTATTATTCATAATTCTCTCTGCCCTTTGCACCAATATCTTGCCCTCTCTCTCCCACTCCAAACATTTCATCTTCCTCTCAAAAATCAATCCCACGACCTTTAAATTGAAGCCTTCCAACAATCTGTGCAAAGGCTGAAACCTAAAATCTAGCATCCAACTGTTAAATGCTTCAGTGAAGTTATTTGTTACATGCTCACATTTGGAAGTCAAATCAAATGTTGACCTAGCCCAAGTATGTGTTGGCACATCGTTAAACCAGTCATGTGCCCTCTTGTTATCCTTTTCCATTTGATCCATTGCTTTCTTGTAGTCAACAGCTCTATAAGATTTTGATGCTCCCCAAGCTAGTCTTTTCATGTGCTTGCCTTTGTGTGTCATCTTAAAGTTATCAAAGATGTGTCTAAAGCAAACCTATGTCTAACTGTGGGAAAAACTTGTTGTATTGCTGGTATAAGACCTTTTTGTCTGTCTGAAATGAAAGTCAATTGCATAGGATGTGCATTCAATCTTGCTGCAATGATTTCCAGAAATGCAATCCAATTGACCTTATCCTCTACGTCACAAATGTAAATAGCTAAGGGGTACATACCATTATTACCATCAAGTGCAACTGCTAAGAGCATGACACCACCACACTTTCCTTTAAGATGGGACCCATCAAAACCAACAAAAGGTCTGCATCCATCTTTGAAGCCTGTCAGGTATGAATCAAATGCAAGGCAACATGATTTAAAGTCATTATCAGCATCAACAGTAACCTCTCCAATACTGTTTGGATTCTTGGACACAATCTGCCTGCACACTTCAGGTGAGAACTTATAACAATCTTCATATGAACCATACATATTGCTTAGTGCCTTGCCAAGAGCCTTCCAACACACCCAATACTTCACAGGCACTCCATGCAAGTCCATAATCTTTTCCTTTATCTTCCTTGGCTTCAAACTATAACCATCATTTCTTACATCCTGTTCTATTACTGAAGCAATCCAAGTTGAATTGGCCAATTTGTTCTTCTTAGACATATCCCTGTTTACACAAGTGTGTGTATGCACATACTTAGTGACCTTGATTGTTCTTCCATCTTTTTTGCCTGCACACATTAACAACATATATTAGAAACACAAATACTATGCATGTATGAAATAAGACAATAACACATGTATAAGTTCACTTACAGATTCCCATTAAGTCTGAATGAACATTTGGGGTCTTTGCACCTGCACCTTAATTTGTCCTTGTCATCCTTTGTCTTTGTAATTTCCATGGTATTGGCTATACAGAACCTTGTCACAAATGCCTTGTACTCTTTCATAGTTGGCCAAGTCATACCAATTGCTAGTTCATCTGTCTCACATGTCCATGGCATATGGTCTTCACTTTCTTTATCTGCATACATATCATCATACTTGTCTGCAACCTTCCTAAATTCTCCATATCTATATGGCTCAGCTATCTCTTCTTCTTCATCATCTAAGTCAGTTTCACAGTCAGATTCTTCATCTGGTTCACTATCTGAACTAAGTGACTGACTACTGTGGTAATCATCTTCAACTGGTAAATCATGAATGTCATGATAATCCAGATTAGTGAACTCAGGAAGTACATCCAACTCTTCTTCATCAAACCCTTCATCATTTAATTCATCCAACTCATCACCATTTGATGTCTTCTTCTTACTTACAGGTTCAACTGTACTGTTATCATCCACAGTAGCTCTTTTCTGTGGTGTAAGTTTCTTAGAAGCCACTTTCTTTGAACCAAACAAGTTCCTTCTAGGTGTATCTGGTGGCTGCTGACTCACCTGCTCATGTGGCTGCTGACTTGTCTGCTCATGTGGCTGCTGACTCGTCTGCTCATGTGGCTGCTCAAGGACTACCACATCATCATAGTCATCAATATCAACAATTACTGGTCCTTCATTCTGAGACTGTGTTGAGGGACCAACAACATCAACTTCAGGCACCACTCGCGGAACATACGGCTGAACACCCACCTTCATATCTTGACTTATAGGATCAGCATGAATCATAAACAAATGTACTTCAGGAATGCCTTCTTCTTGATCTGAATCATTCCAAAACCTCAGCAAGTCTGGTTCATCATCTATGTCCAATAAAAAACCACCATCCAAATATTGAAAAGTAATCACCCCTCCCAGACCATTCAATCTGTCTCCCATACCAGCAATAAGGTCTATCATACTCAAATAGTCACCATCAAAATTCTTATAACGAAATTCACGGCCATTCATATAGTCGAAGAAGTGCAAACCCCCAATTGGTTGGTCAGGTGGCCAACGTCCACCATAATGAATCACCAGATCTTTCAAACCATAATCTTTACTAGCACTACAAACATACACAAACACAAAATGAAAATTTCAGTTTCATTATCAAAACAATAACATCAAAAAGAATGACTTTATATTTCCAACAACTAACTACACATCAATCGAAAGTATACTAATCATAATAGAAGCACATAATCAACAGTTAAAAAAAATATTTGAAACCCTAATTTTTTAGAAAACATAGTAACAACAAAAGTTGAAAATAACTTCGAATCTATCATTGATAATAACCATTATTAACTACCCAAGTAACAAAAAACCCAAAATCAAACAAACCCTAACCAAAATCGATAAAACCCTAAAATATAATCGAAAGAAAAAAACTTACATTTTTTATAATCAAACTGAGATATATCATAATCATAACCATTATTAACAACCCAAAGAACAAAAACCCAAAATCAAACAAACCCTAAAACATAATCGACTAAACCCTAACACAGAATCGAAAGAAAAAAACTTACAACTTCTTAGGGAATTGCATGTCCAAACCCTTCTTCAAAACCCACTGTTCTTTCCTTGATCTTTCTCTCCTGCCTCGTATCTAATCAGTTAGGGTACGTGTAACAAATCTAAGCCCAAATCTTGTATAAACCGTTGATTTTCTAAAGGGTAATTTTGGGTTTTAATTTTCAGATATTTTTTTATGACACGCATGTGAACTGCACGTGCTGTACTAAACTGCTCGGTTACGGCACATCCAAGTTAAAGGGGGTTTTGCCTATTATCAATCTCTAGGGGGGTATTGCAAATTAGCTATCTTTTTTCAGGGGGAAACGCAAAATCCCCCTAAATAAATGGTGGGAACTAATGTTAATCTTATGAATTCAATTTTAAAATGATTTGGTTTGAGATAAAGGTATGGAGGGAGATTTGATAGGGAAACAAATGTGAGAGATTTAGAATATTGGAGTGAGAGGGAAGTTTGGGGTGTGGATGGAATTAAATTGAAATCAAAATGAATATAAATTAAAGTTACTAAATGGTTTTTTAAAGTTTATAAATTTTTAAGACACTTGTAGAAAATTTAAGACACTTGTAAGGGTAGTTAAAAAATCAGAATTAAAGAAACTCATATTTTTAATTCGAGACTCTTATATGAGTGGAAACACTAAAGACATGTATATGTGTCTCGAACCTGAAAATCAATATGTCTCAAATCAGGCCATATGGTTTAGTGCACACACAATATTTCGCTTAGCAATCTGTATGAACTAACTCAAATATACTTTCAAGAGAATCAACTAGACAGTCAGACTTAATCTTAAGAAAAGTATATCCAAGGGTTATATCTCTATTTCTCAATTCAATCTGCAATCAAACAAATAGGAATTTGCGAGCCCGATTGAACATAAGAAATAACTTGGACGGTATCAAAAACCAATATCCAAGTGTCAATCAATTTAATAAACAACCAAAGGTTGGATTCACAATTGATTGAACTTACGCACACCCTGTGATATTTAAATTATATAGAAAATATAATGCGGAAAAGAAATAACACAGACACCATAAATTTTTTTAACGAGGAAACCGCAAATGCAGAAAAAACCCAGGACTTAGTCCATATTTTGACACCACACTGTATTAAGCCGCTACAGACACTAGCCTAATCCAAGTTAACTTCGGACTGGAATGTAGTTGAGCCCTAACCAATCTCACACTGATCAAGGTACAGTCGCGTTCCTTACGCCTCTAGAACCACGTCGGACTCTGTGCACTTGATTCCCTTAGCTGATCTCACCCACAATTAAGAGTTGCTACGACCCAAAGTCGAAGACTTGATAAACCAATCTGTCTCACACATAAAAGTCTATTGAATAGATAAATCTGTCTCCCACATATATACCTATGAGTTTTTTTTCTTCGTATTTTGATAAATCAAGGTGAACAAGAACCAATTGATATACCGGACTTAGATTCTCGAAGAACATCCTAAAAATATCGATCACCTCACAATAATCTTAATCGTATGGTAGCGAAACAAGATATTATGGAATCACAAACGATGAGACGAAGATGTTTGTGACTACTTTTTATCTTGCCTATCGAAGAATAAATCTCGAGCAAATCTTAGAGAAGATAGTACTCAATACGATAGAAAACAGCAAGATCAGAACACGCAATTATAGAGAAATAGTTGGGTCTAGCTTCACAATCCCATTGAAATCTTCAAGTCGTTAACCTACAGGGTTTCGTGAAAATCCTAAGGTTAAAGGAGAATCGACTCTAGTCGCAACTAGTATCACACATGAGGTGTGGGGATTAGGTTTCCCGGTTGCTAGAGTTCTCCCTTATATAGTCTTCAAATCAGGGTTTGAAATCAATATTACCTTGGTAACAAAGCATTCAATATTCACCATTAGATGAAAACCTAATTAGACTCAAGCTAATATCTTTCAACCGTTAGATCGAACTTAACTTGTTACACACAAATGAAAAGTGACTTCATTTAGATATGAGTAACCGTACCTAAATGTGTACACCTTGTTGGCTCAACAATAGTTAACCGAAGTTAGCCATTTGACACTTTCATATCAACCATATTCATCTTAACCATAACTAGTTCAAATGACTCAAATGAAACTAGTTCTAGAGTTGTTCAATTGTTTATATTCTCATAGAAGTATACAAGACACAATTGAAGCAAAACCGATTTTGATTCACTCGAATCAATTCATGAACATTATAGCCACGGTTTGCAAAAGATTGCATTCCTTATTATATAAATAAATGTATTAGTTCATGAACAAACCGATTTTAGAACATAACCTATTCAAGTATGCAGACGGGTACGCACACCTAAGTAGCTGGACTTGGACTGTGTTGGCCAGTATGAAAATGAGTACGCATACTGTCGTCCACTTCCAAACTTTTGTTGAAACCAGTACGCGTACAGGTACGCATACTCTAGTACCCGGACTTCAACTGACTTCGCCATTACGCGTATAGGTACGCATAATCTAGCTCTCGGACTTTACGGGTATGCATACTAAGTTCCGGTCTTGGATCAACACATATGCAAGTACACATACTGTGCTTATAATCTAATCATGGTTAAGTGTTCTAAAATCCCATTTTAATCATTGAAACATTCTTAGAAGACGACAATAGATGTCTCACACAAACTATTAGCTTCAAAGCAATTTTCAAGTGATCGAATGATCAATACGAAATATTCCGAGTCTACATCAAATGACTGTCTCTCACAAATCATGTAAGATGTTACAAGGAGATTTTCACATGATCATATTTTGACCTTCGTCAAGAATATAAGATGAACTTGGTTAAAGCGAAAGCTTACCAACACAGATTTCGAGAAATATGTAAGCGAGTTAAATTCAGCTCGAAATATCAAATGTGTATAATCGAAGTCTATATAGCTATGTGACTTTTGTCTCAAATAGGAGATAGAGTAGATAGACTTTTGAGTGATAGATGAGTTCAAGTCTCCACATACCTTTTGTTGATGAAGTTCCACAAGCTCCCCTTAGTAGTTCTTCGTCTTCAATCGATGAACGCCGTGAAGTCTAATGCTCAACTACACTTTCTATCCTAATCCGATACTTAGCTATAAGTATACTAGAAATCAAGACTTATAGTTTTGGCAACTAAACTTGACAACAAGCTTGAGATAGCAACGCTTGCGAGTTCGACCGAGCAGTGCTCTAACAATATCCCCCTTTGTCAATTTTATTGACAAAACTATCAATACATATGGATTACAAAATAAATAAACTTTGTAGATTCTCATCCAAATGTTTGATTTCATTGGTTCTTCAACATTACTCGAAATATTTTTCACTTCCAACTACTCAAGTGATTCTGAACGTGTTCAACTCATCATTATAGTTGTTGAAGATCCGTAGCTATAATAATGAGAAGACAGTAGCTCTCAATCATTGTTATACATTATCATAGTATTATTACATAGCATCAAAGTTCAATTGTATCACAACTTTGACAACAATACTATGGTGATATGTATCACTCTCCCTTAGTCAATACTTCATCTCACATGAAAACCACTTCCCCTTACATAACGATCCGTAAACCATATGTATTTGTAGTGTGAACTACACATTGATTCTCTCCCTTTTTGTCAATATAAATTGGCAAAGGTACGAAAACTAGTGGGATCATAATGAAATTCTCATAGAGATTCTTTATGACTAAAACAAAACATATCAACTTTGTTTAGATGCAATCATATAGTCGAAACTGAATGCATTCATCAAGAAGTTTATAAAGATACAAGAAAACTCCTACAATATTCCACTGCTGCACTCCCCACAAAGATTTGGAAAGCACAAGTTCAATTAAGAACTCTCCCCCATAAAATGTCATTCCCGAAAGAACAACAAGAGCGACCTTACTTTTACAAGAAAATAATGACTTCTTTGGACATTAACAAATTAAATGAAACATGAATTTGTATCCAAAAAACTCAATTAAATTAACCACAAGAGAACCCATGATTAATTTAATCGGAAATGCTCAACATAAGAGAACTTACAGAGCCGCACAGTACTTTCACAAAGAAGTGGATCAGGGAAAGATCAATACTGCGGGATATACAAAGATTCATTCTATTTTTCATCAATATTTGCATAAAAACATATAATATACTTAATCTTTGCAATCAAAAGTTCATCCTATCTTCCATCAATACTTACATAATGACATAATAGGCTTAACTTTTGACATATATGGGACAATCATAGTTCACGGACGCAAACATACATATCCCATAACAATTTTTGCAATATATAAAACCAATAAAGATTAATACTGCAAAATCATCTTCCAAATAAACTTTAGAATATAAATAAATAAATCTAAAAACATTGCAAGATGAAAAGCGTTGGTAATAGCTACGTGTACTCACAATAATGGCTATTCCAAACCCTAGTTATCCTTCTTAAAACACAAGAATAAATTCTCATAAGAAGTTTCCTAGGCATCGTAGAGCTTTCTCAGGGCATCTATTGAGAATTCCTTCTCATTATTGAAAAACCCACTTATTATTGGATCGTTCGATTCCTCTAAATCTTTGAAAATATCAGTTAACTCACTAAGTTCTCTTTTTAGTCCACTCAAGGTGTTCCTTGTTAGAGACAACATATGTTCATAGTGAGCTATTTTTTCTAAAGAGGAGATGATTTGAGATTTTAAATCATTTCTTTTGTTGATGAAATCCTTCACCATACCTCTAAAGTTATTATCAAAATGACAAACAGACAAGAGGCGGTCAGAGGAAGAACCTTCTTCATCATTTGTGGATCTCTCCTTCTTCTTCTTTGAGGATTCGATTCCTTCACAGAGATACACATTAACTGCTTCAACTACATCCCCTTTTGTGGTACCTCTAGTTACAGGAGCCATGAAACAGTATCTTTCAAGAAAAAAAAAGTGAAGGGCATTTTGATCACAAATGAAAATAGACCAATGGACAGCCAAACCCTAGAAGAACTTTGAAAAAGTCTTTTACGGTTCATGATCCATTATCTATTTTGACTAAGAAGATACTTTCATAAAAAAATAAGAAATTAACCACTACACCAAATTCCCGGATTAGTAACAACAATTCGTAACGGTATGTGAGCCATTACAAATTTCCCGTTACAAATGGCCTTTACGAAATATTTGTAACAAGATGTAGTCGTTACGAATCTTTGAAAAATTCACAACACCTTACGATATTTTTGTAGGCGTGCCATTCACACGCTTGGTCACACTAGGGACGTAACACCTGTTATTTCCGTGTGTGCCATTCACATGCGTGACAGATTTTTCCATCCACAACAAAATGAACTAGAGGATGTTTCCTCCCCCTCCTTATCCTTTGGTATTTCCTCTCCTCTCTCGACCATTCAATCATTTATCTTCTTCTCTCTTTTTGTTCATCTCTCCGGCGATTCTGAGAAGTGAAAATTCATTATAGGAAAACAGAGAATGAATCTGTATGGATGATGAGAATGATGCTGTAATTGTTGATGTACGAAGGAGAACAAGTAGGAGTTCAGGTTCTCTGTATGAATCAGGGAGAGGGTTAGGGTTAGGGTTTATTCTTGAGGTGAAGAAATCATGAAAAGATGATGGATCTGTTGAGAACCCCGGTGATTCATGGTGGTGCTGTTAAATCAATTGTTGATTCAACTTAGCATAAACGGTAAGTTGATTTAGGGTTTTTCAAATTTACTCAAAAATGATAAGTTGATTTAGGGTTTCTCAATTGATTTATAAATTGAATAATCTGTGAGGGGTTTGCTCTTGATTGAAGTATGGATGGATGTTAGGGTTCATTTGTGCTAATTCTGTTATGAAGAAGCTGAAGTGTTGATTTGGGTTGCAGTGGTAGGGGATGGAACTAGTGGAGAAAGCTTGTAACTGTATTGATCTTTAATCGATGGAGATTCATGTGACGGATAAGAGTCGTTGAACAAGAAGCCATAATTGCTGGTAACCAAACTTTACTTTATTTTCTTGTTTGCTGTGTATTTTTTTCGTTTTGTAATCTCTAATAGAAGATTTTTTATTTTATTTTATTTAGTAGGTTAGCAATAAGTTCTTCGGATACAATTCATTGCCGGGATGCAGTCTTTTGTTTATTGATATGAGTCATATGACTGTATGTGTTTTCATTGGTTATCTACCAACTGTTGTTTTTGTTGTTGTTGCAGAAGAAGAGGGGAGTTAGGAAGAAGCTAATGTTGCCTGCCAAGGGTCTGCAAAGTCAACAATTTTATTCAGGTTGCAAAATGCTAGACTCGCAGTCCAGCTGGTCACTCGAGGTAACCTGCGGTATGTCCAGCATTGTTGTTTAGATTGTTAATATTACCAATCTTGCTTGACGATGGGTTAGACCCCACAGTGTTCTGAATCAGGGTCCATATTTTTGGAGTTATGGTGTTATCCAGTTGGAGTTTTCAAGATTATTGGATACATTTGATTGATTTAAGCTTGACATGGAATGCGCTAAAAACCTACCCCTGCTAATCTTATGGCGGGGAGACTCCCCCGCCCTCCGATTAACAAGGGTGGATTTTTAGGCCCATGGATCCTATTCTTAGGTCTGGAAAATTCAATTCTGAATGCCTGGAATGTGTTTCATATTGTATGAAAAAAGTGCAGCTAGCATGAGTTCATATCTTCACTTGGAGCATTGAAAAACTGCTGCCGCTACAACAATATAGTGAATCATAATCATTTCCATACACATCAATATAAATTGCACGAGAGAATGCAAAATAGATTTTCATTTGAATTGACATTTTGACATGCAATTAGTGTAGTTGTTTTCGATGTTCGATACAAGCTAGTTAAACAACAAGAAGAAACATTTCAAAAAACCAGCTCCCCTAATGTGAATAATGGGTCTAGCATCCTATGTGAGTTGGTCTTTTTATGTTTATTTTTGTTCTGTTAGAGTTTATTGTATTTGATACCAGTGTTCTCGACAAGTGTTACTTAAAGTAATTTAAAACAAATTTTAGTGTACTGAGTAAATGCCCAATGTTAAAACCGCTCATTCACATGTTGGCTCCTAAAAACCAGCCTCTGCAAATTCGGTGGCCCACCGTGTGAGTGGACGGTTTTAATGTTGTCTATTTGCTCATTCTTGGTATGTTTAGCAGAACTGCCACTAAAATTAAAATCACTAGTTTTTACACATCTAGTCTTCTTCTCAAGTGATTTTATTTTCCCAGTGAGTAAATTCAAATTATGCTTAATATACCCCTATAATGTTTAGTAAATGTTGTTACTACAGTAGTATTGCATGTATTGGGTTTATTGAGTGTGAAGCCGTGTATTCCTTTGCACTTGCGTATACCAATAAACCAGTTGAGATTAGTTTCAATTGGTAGCGGCCAGACAACCGTAGGGATGTGGTATCCACAGATAACGGGTTTAATTCAGTCCCGATTTGTCTACTAACTCCATCTCATATTTATGCTGAATGCAATGATCAAGTTTTATAGTTTTTTTTATGTCTGTTCCAAGTTTTATAGTTTTTTTATGTCTGTTCCGTTGATGGATATATACGGTTGTGGATTAGGAAAATGATAGATGACCACGGTGATGTAACCCAGCCACAGTTTGTCTTGACTGAGATAGGTAAGGGTCTCAAGGGCTAATATCCTCCTTAGGCTTAGCAAGGTCTGATTTGTATACTGTTGAGTTCTTTTCATGTTTCATGGACAAACTGAAAGGTCCCTAGATTTTAGACTAAGGATTCTTAATGCACCGGTTATTTCCTAAGACACAGTTCATCTTCTGCTAATCTTTGTTTGTGCAGGATTAGCCCTCGTACAGTGTGGAATTCTGTTTGCAAATTTCTGTCAGCCACTCTCCCAGGTCATGTGGAATAATCCGCGGTACTGTCTAGCATGATTGTTCGCATTATTAATTTTGCCAATTATCCTGCTAGACTCACTCACAGTTGGTTGGATTTCACAGTGTTCCGAGTGTGATGGTTGGAATCCGCAATCCAAAACACGGACCCTTGGTTATATCACGTGCACATTGTGCGATGACTCTACACATGCTATGTGAGATCTTGTAAGGAAAACAGTTGTGAGGGATGCCCTTCTAGCATTGGGATTGTAAAAGGCTGAAGTATGTCCCTATTCTCTTACTCGGGATAATATCCTGGATTTCTCCCGGTGTATTTTCGTATTTAAAGATGCTACATCGGCTGAGATTTTTCCACAGAAATCTGGTATTTGAGAATTGTGGAGATCACTAATGCACTTTACTATCCCAATGTTAAGAGTGGCTTCCCAAACCTTTGTTGGATCTCCGTTTGATATTTTCACGGGATTTACCACGGTTATATTATTTGAGTAGCATGAACTGAGTTAAGTAAACTGCGTTGAAAGAATATTTTGTTACAGGAGGAGTTTAAAACAGTTCTAAGACGGTTTACTTTGGCCTTTTCCATCTTAAAGACATTTATGTTCAAGATAAAAAACTTATATACTTACTCAGGGAAGTCTTTAGAGATGTTTGAACCACTAGTATGCAACCTTGTGCTATGCACTGAGAATAAAGAAGAATTAATCGAGGCCAAGGCAGAGAATCAAGAAATGTGA
Organism: Papaver atlanticum; assembly: GCA_023531105.1. Classification (NCBI taxonomy): domain Eukaryota; kingdom Viridiplantae; phylum Streptophyta; class Magnoliopsida; order Ranunculales; family Papaveraceae; genus Papaver; species Papaver atlanticum. The sequence goes on along the minus strand of JAJJMB010017532.1, from coordinate 2,071 downwards.
AGCAGATGAAGAATCCCAGGTAACCCATATTAATCCCCTTGTTTTCTCAGAATTTGTATTTTTCTCCAAACTGCTTTTCTAGTCGATTCATCCAGTTATACACACTTATACTCATGCTTTAGGTAATAAGTGGAACATGGAAAGGTTCGCTTTACACCCTTTCTATTCTTGACATTTAGAAAATTGATTTTTTTGACATGCTTGTTGGGTTGCTTGTAGGTATTCTTTTATTACTCTCTTTAATTTGGATAAACTTTTTTTCCCCACATTGTGATGAATTGCTAGAATTTCATCACATGCTTGTTGGTTAGCTTGTAGGTATGCTTATACTCTCATAATTTTACATTCGTGTTCCCGTTGGTGGTAAAATGCTTGCTGATTCGCTTTTAGTACAAGCTTGTTAGTTACTGCCATTGAACTCTTTGAACTGTTCTGTGTTATTTTGGATTGTCTTCTTACTTCATTTAGCGCCATGATTATACTTTGTTGGAACTGTCAGGGCAGTGGTTCTAAACCAACTGAACCCCACCTGAGTAAGTTGTGCCTAGCACATAAACCTGACATTGTCTTCATCTGCAGGACTTTCAGGGGGGTTGGGATTGGCTTGGGGAGACAATTTAAAGGTGGAAATCATTCATCGTTCTAGGAGAATGATTCACACAATTATTATGGTCTCTTTGGGTACACTTGTAAATTGATATTTTATGAAGAGCTAATGGAATCTTACCCAGATTACTCCACCTCACTTGGCTACTAAAACTTTTGGACCTGACAAATACTTCAAAATGGGAGCTCAACTATCCTTGTGTATAACAGTTAGTTTTATGCAGGAGATCAATACGATGGTTCGGAACAATTGTGCTAGACACTAGTTGTCCCTTGTGATCTAGGCGCTGGACTTATGGTTTTGAGAACCATAGGGTGGGACTCCCATCCAATGATTAACAGGGGCAGGTTTATGGGTCCGTGAATCCCATCCGTAAGTTCCGTCTCCTAAGATTAGTATGGAGGCAGGTTTTGGGGTTCATGGCAGCCCTACAGATTCTAGATTCTGAATACCTGAATTAGTATTTCATTTTTGTGGTATTTTGAAATCATATCTTAACTCGGGGCATTGTAAAACTTCTAACTACAACAGTATAATGAGTTGTAATCATTCTTGCATAAGTAAGTGCATCGTTACTTGGAAATCTTGGCTGTTGCCCGGCCGGTCCTATTGATTGGGTAGCTAGGTAGTGCTGTGCACAATGTGAATGGAATCATGGATGCATTATAGCCGGATGGTGCAACAAATATGTTTTGGTTGACAACTATAATGCAATTCAGCTCTTACGCATCTTCGATGTTTCAAATGTTTTTGGTGAATCTAGAGAATTTTTTTTATTTTTTTATTTTTTGAAGCATACCAAAAGAGTTGTTGATACTCCATAGCCTTGTGGTATTTGTTGGCTAATATTATGGCAATTGGGGGCACCACATGCATCATGGGCCTCCCAATCTAAAGAAACCCAGTCGTGTTACCCATCAAAGTCCACTACTGGAGAAACGGTGAGGGGCAAAAATGTAAACTTGCACGAACCCTAAATCTCCATAGATTGTGTCACGAACACAACAATAAAGCCTCGTTAGTCCATCCATTCCTTCAGTTGTTACTGCGCCTTCTCTCTACCTTCAAAACCTCAAAGATCTAATGTTGAATTTCTTTCATTCTTCTGTATGTCTGATCTTCTTCACGGTGATCTGGTATGGGTGCTATCTTCTGAGTTTCATGCCCGGATATTTCTTGGTCGACATTATACATGAACACTTTGCGGCGGCGAAGAGGCCATTATGTGATCAGGTAGAATGTCTGATCATGAAATATAGGCCTGATATTTTGCTGCTACCTCTCACTCTATAGCTTCAATTGTAAGAATCCTATTTTGAAATTGATTTTCTTACATTTTTCTGATTTTAATTTTTTTTTCCGGTTTATATATTATATTTAATTTCATGAAAGGAGGCTGTTAGGGTTTCCCTTTGTGTCTCTTCTCCCATTTTTAAACTTTTTGAAGCTGCTTTTCCTATTGGT
>JAJJMB010017531.1:0-19151 GCA_023531105.1 Papaver atlanticum | reverse complement strand
AAACCCAGCTGCAAACCACCAGTTGTAATTTTGATAAATGACCCCCCAAATGTTCATGTTCCAATTCTTATAAGTTTCGACCATAAGAAATAAAACCCTAAATCCAATCTCTTCCTTTGAATTAAAGATATGTGGGGGTGTTGAATTAGATTGTTGTAATGAGGGTTGCAGTGACAAATTTGGGGCAGAGGCCTTATAGCACAATAAACTTAATCACAACAGTGAGGAGAAGTAATAAAGCTGTTCTTCTTAGACTTCCCCGCGTCGAATACTGTTTCCTGCTTGTCTGCATCAGGCAGGCGGTGTGCGTCAGCCACTTCTCGACGCAGGTACTTTGTTGGGCAAGGATAAGAACTGGTTCATTTGGACAATTTGGTTCAACAGCTGATTAAGTTTCTGCAAGTCCAGTGAAACAAAACTAGGTAAACATAAAATTTTCAGTATAAGATTTCAGAAGAAGAGAACTGTAGATGGGTCATATGGTGGACAGAGGATACACATTAAGCCATTAATGACAAAAAAAAAACTGAGAAGAACAAATGAATCATACTCCAAACAACAAGAACAAGGAACGTTCACGACCAATTACATCAGTAAAAATCATTTTAAAATATGGTGGCAGGTGCATTAAATTTGACTTTTAAAAACCAATATTCAACTTTTCACCTCTACAGAATCAATTAGACCAATCAACTGTTGCTAATCTATTGAATGTAACTGGGGAAAAGTCAAAAAGAAAAAGATAACCACTAATTAAGACTTGAAAAAGACATAGACAATGATGGAACCACCGCGAGTGCATACAGTTGTATAAAAGAAGCAACAAATGAAAACCCGTCCATCATTACTATTTCATGTAGTGCCAGATCATGTACCATGTTTCATAGTTCAATACTAAAGAGGACGGATTCCAATCTCAGAAACTTGAGAGGACATATGATTGGGCTTCTTGCAAATGACTATACCATGGTGGTTACTTCAATGAATAAGCATTCTAAAATGGTTTTGTAAGTTCATCTCTTGGTACTCATTTCAGTTAATCCTTCAAGTCTGTCTGCATTTTAGATGCATCAGCAAAGAGGTAAACTTCTTGAAGAATTCAAGAGTATCATTATTGCTTTCTGTTAGTAACATTCAACCCTATTAAGTTAGTTGTGTCGCTTATGGTCCTCTGTCCTCGTCCCAAACGTGCCTTCAATAGCTTACCATTCAACCACTAATTTGTTCAGTTACCATAATAGAGATGATGCTACTTCAAATTGTGCAGCAGTCTTTCAAACACGAAGGTTAAAACTCCGAAAGATATTGCAGTTTCACGAAGTGATATAATCCACTGAAATCAATCAGAGTTCACTAAGTTGCAGTTCCATCAACCATGTTAAGTCCCCCCTAGATTCCATAATGACTTGAGCAATATATGTCTGTTTGGAAATCATCCAAAAACAAACCCTCCTGCTAGAGTGGAAATCATAAACACAAATCTCATCTTTGCACCTAAGCTAAGTTGAAGAGATGTCTACAATGAACTCCATCCCCAAAGCACAATATGGGTCTCTGAACTTAACAAGGAACAGACACACGCATCCTTGAATATGCTAAGATTCGTTAATAACAAGTAATCTTACCAAACTCAAGTCTAACAATACAGATCTTTCCGTTGATTCCTAAATAGCAATCCAGCAATAAACCAGCTCAAATTCATAGCATTGTACTTATGTGGCTACGCCATCCGAGTAGGTCTAAGTAACGAACAACTAACCGTTCTAAACTCCATCCATACTATGACATTTAACTGCTACAACAAGTCGACTTTAGTCACTTGGCAAACTTATATCAGGTCTCAATTTTGTAGACCAACTTAATTTTGGTATTTAAAGTAGACTAACTTAATTTTGGTATCTAAAACCTGTCCATTGTCTTTACCCACCAAACTCAAGTCTAAACAATACAGATTTTTCACATTCATAGCCTAGTACCTGAATTACTTATGCGGCGGATATGTCATCCGAGTAGGTCGAAATAACAAACAACCTACATTTCTGAACTCCATTCATACTACGACACTTAACTGCTATAATTAGAAGCCAATCACTTTTGGCAAACTTGTATTGGGTCTCAATTTTGAAGACTAACTTAATCTTAATATCTAAAACCTATCCATTGTCTTTGGCATTTCCACAAACAGTTGATAATCAAATTCGAAATTGTTAATTCAGAGAACTAAAACCAAACAAAACAAGGACATACCTCATCCGCCTATTCAACAAGAAAGATCAACCGGTCCTTGTTCTCCAGCTGAGCTCTTCGACTTCGCCGCCTCTGCCAACTCATGTACAATAAAGCCACCAAAAACCCAGCTGCAAAACCACCAGTTGTAGTTTTGAAAAATGACCACCCAAATGTTCTTCTACCACGAACCCATGAGACCCAAGCTCATTTCATTGATCCTTCTACCAGAACTTGGAATTTGTATAGAATAAATACTCATTTTGATGATGTTTCTGTTAAGAAGATTATCACTATTCCTTGAAGTCAGTTACACACTCCTGATAGGAGGGTTTGGGATCTTTCGAAGAATGACAAATTTTCTTCTAACTGTCAACAGATGAAATTCCATCGGATTTTCACCAATCTCATCTTTGCACCTAAGTGTTATCGGAATTCCAAAATCCGGTAACATCCGACGGAATTTTAAAATTCGAAAACAAACCCTCCTGCTAGAGTGGAAATCATAAACACAAATCTCATCTTTGCACCTAAGCTAAGTTGAAGAGATGTCTACAATGAACTCCATCCCCAAAGCACAATATGGGTTATTTCACAAAAAGCCTAATTGTGAAATAACTGATAATCAAGAAGATGTTGTTCTTGTTAGATTTGCTCAGGAAGAACAATGAGAACTTCTTCATCTTCCTGTTCCCTTTGCTCCGGAAGAACAACATCTTGTTGATTATCAGTTATTTCACAATTACGCTTTTTGGAGTTCTTGTGTGAGTCTTCTTCTTCGTACTTTCTCTTGTTACTGCTTGATGATCCAGACATCACCATTCTTGCGTTCTTTCTGCTGAAACAGTTAAACGAATAAAGCTGGGGTTTCTCTGAAGGGAGAGATTGAATATTTTCTTGATTATCTGTCAGAGCAGAGAGATTGATACGAATGAGGCTCACGTTGGTTGTGTGTTTATATATAAAGCTACGCTGGTGTCGGCCTTGTCAATAGAAAGCCCTAAACAGTTTCACCGAGCCGTTAGACGGAGCCCTTAATTTTTCTCTCGCGACACCAGAATTGTGTTCTCTTAACCGAATCTTGGCTAAGGGACAACAGATCCTAAAGGAAAACCATATGTGCTGCAGACAACAACCCATTGAGCCAAACATACCACTAGCACGTGCACTCTTTGAAGAAGAGTAGTCAACTGATTAACCTGTCCATCTTGAAAGGCGTCAACTGCACCAGGTGCTACAAACATGTCCATGAAATTTTCATATTCACGGCGAAAAGATCAATACCTAGTGCCACCACCCACTTCTCCGTGCTGTCACTTCCACCGATGGAAAAATGAAATCAAGCAAAAAAAAAAAAAAAAAAAATTAGCACAAGGCACTCAAATCCACGGCTTCATGGACACATATTATCCCATGGATGTCCCTCATTTTACTCTACTTTGATGCTTTTCTCAATAAAGATAATAATATAAGTTTTGCTTATGGCCAATAGGGTAGTATGCGTGAGTTGTTTTTAGCAAAAGTGCATTACCCTCTCAAATGCACAAACCCCAGGCCAACTGCCAATACCACTCTCCAACTGCTCCTCTTTGGTTGTTTTACCCGATTGTTCTGCACATGGATCTGCCGCTCCATCAATTAATGCCCCCTTCAGTAATTAAATCAAGCAAGGAAGTTGAAGAAACCACCCACCTTAAGAATAAATCCAGGAGTGTCAATAATAGTGAGATTGGGACTATGCTCTCATGACAATCGGCTTAGAAGAAACTGTGGTTTAGTCCTGTTCAGAAGTGCCTCTGTCCTCGTTTTAATAATATCAGCAATCTTAGACGATGATGAAACCGGATTTCCATATTCTTCAGAATCCTCTTCCTGTATTCAACCAAAATGTAAGATGACACACTTGGAAAAGATTGAAAATGAAAGTAAAACTTACAAAATGCAAAACATATACTAATACATGGTTCTTAACTCCTATATTACCATTCCCATAGAAATTCATACCACTCAGTGGTTAACCAGAATAACAAATGATTTCAATTTTCTATTCAGAAAATAAGAATCCAAAATCAGAAACATGCAATTTCAAACACAGTATGAGAAACAATTCTAACTCTATATTGTCCTAAACAAATCTCATAGGAACTTTACACAAATTCAACAACTAGTATCACGAAATTTTTCCCTAATTTCAGATTTCAACAAAATAAACTCAAATAATTACCAAAACATAAAATCAATTTCCAAAGACATCCTCAGTAATAACAAAAGCCAGAATGAAGATCTATTAGATGTTCCAAGTTCCCGCCAAAAAACCAAAGAATAGCGAAATTTTCCTTCACCGATTCACGATTCCAACTTCAAATCTCATTTCTCCAAGTTCAGATCTAGTACTTCATAAGCTGATAAATCTAAATTCAGTATTATCTCACCTGAAATACTGAAAATGAAAATGAAAATTTTCAAAATTTGGGGACTTTCCCACCAAATCTTCCCGCCAATTATTTCTTTTCTAGAATATGGACAGATTATGGGCCCGTAATCTTTCTTAGACTAGGCTCGGCTCCAATTTTGGGACGCCTCTTCTGCCAGACTAGTGTTTTTCATTTCCTGTTTAATTCAAGCAATATTTATTAAGATAATTTACCTCGCCTTTTTAAGGCTACTAATTTGGGATCATTAACCTTTCAAATCGGGAAAGAAAAATAAAATTGGGCTACTAATTTATATATGAGGAGGGATCCCTCACATTGTTATTTTCACACTATCTCACATGTTTGGAGATATTTTTCTTAATCAAAATTAAACAGTAACGTATTTGAAAACAATATTTTGGGGATATGTTTGTCTTACAACGATCTACATATCCACAAAAAATGAGCTCATTCCGAAACGTATAACTCCACCATCTACTACTTTGAAAATTGACCATTGAAAGTCGACTAATTTTCAACCGTTAAAATTAAGATTGGTAGATGGTGAAGTTTAGTATTTCAGAATGAGCTCATTTTTTGTGGATATGTAGAGCTTTGTAAGACGAGCATATTCCCAAAATATTAGCTTCAAATACCTTACCGTTTGATTTTGGTTAAGAAAATGTCTCTCAACGTGTGTGATAGTGTGAAAATAAGAGTGTGAGGGGATCCTCCCTTAATAGAAATTTATCGATGAACCTGCGAGATATAATTGCTAAAAGGGGTTACCGAAATTAGCTGGGGTACCGTTTGAGTGATCCGACGGTCAGAATCGGATACAACTCTTTTGTCTCATATGGTAGGATACCTCCTGCTAATTTTGGTAACCTCTTTTAGCAATTATGCTGTTAGACTGATCGAGGGAATTTTTTGGAAAAAAACTCTAGCTAGATGAGACAGTTTTAACTTCAACGTGGAGGCTCTGAGGATCGGGAGACGCGAGTTTACTGTTTTGGAGATGGTTACATTTTCTTTACAAAGGCAAATGGATCTGTCAGAAATCTTAGTCAAATGCTTCGAAGAAAAAAAGAAAAAATCTTATTCAGATCATTCAGAAATTCACTTCATCTTCAGGTCAAATGGTTAATTTGAGTAAATCGGGTATCTTTCTTGGTAAGATTTTGAGTTTAGAGGCTTGTCAATATATCTCTAAAATGTTTCGAATGAAGGAAATTGATCTAAATGAGAAATATCTTGGTTTCAATCTTATTATTTCCAGAGATAAAGACTAAAGTGTTGATGTTTCTGTTGAAAAAATGCAATATATGCTTCAAGGGTGGCAAGGAAAACTCATAAGTCAGGCAGGAAGAGCAACACAGATACAGTCTTCTTTAAGTTCAACAACTCAATACCAAATGAGTATATTTCTTTTCCCTAATAAAACTCATGACAAAATAAATAAAATTCAAAGAAATCATTTCTGGAATAAGAAGAAGAATAGGTACTTATGTCCAAAATCATGGATTTCTCTAAGTAAGCCAAAGAGATATGGTGGTCTTGGTTTCAAGGATTCAAAAAGTATAACTCTGCAATGCTTACCAAACTAGCTTGAAGGATGGTGACTCAACCAACAGCCAAATGGGTTCAAATTCTTAAAGCAATTTATTTTCCAATTAATAAAAATCCTCTGGTTGATGACACTTCAAAAAAAATGCATCTTGGTCTGGAACAACTTCACATGACCTCAAATTGGTTAAAGAACATTACATATGGGAAATTGGTGATGGTACTTCTGTAAAATATTTTGAGCATATTTGGATAAGCAAAAATGATAACTCTTTGGGTCACAATGGTAGTCAATCTCAAGGAAGAAAGGATGTAAAGGTTTCTGAATTTATTGATGAAGATTCAAAGACTTGGAATGTTAATGCTTTTAATCAGTACTTTGATCATAATGTTGTTCAGAAGATAAAGTCCATCAGAATTCTAGTGGAAGGTCAAGACAAAGTAAGATGGTCTCTCACTAAATATGGTAAATTCACTACAAATTATGTTTACAAGGAGCTTGTAAAAAGCAAACATCAGTTGCCTTCACCAAATAATATGAAGAAACAAGATTGATTGAAGCTATTGCTTATGGATATTCCTCATAATATCCAGCAATTCTTATGAAAATGTAATCTTGATATCCGGCCAGTTAACAAGAAGTTGAGTAATTACATCAAAAACATCAACAGTTCTTGTCCCATGTGCAACAAAGAAGAAGAAACATTCATCTTCTTCTTCAATGTCAATATGCAGATGTTAAATGGTTTGGTTCTATGACAAAAACTCTTTGGAATCCAACAATTCTGATCTTGTAAATTTAGCATCTTACACCCTATAGCATCCGTGGAAAGTCAGATGTGATAAAGTTTTTTCAAAATAGAACTTATCATCCTAGGGAAGTTATCCAGAGAATTAGAGTATATATTAACTCAAATATAAGTATCAAGGATAACTTATGCAATATGAAAGTTAGAAAATCTGAAATATGGCAGAAACCACATAGAGATTGACTTAAAATTAATATTGATGCTTTCATAAACTCTGATTTTTTTCAAAGTAGGATTTGAACTAATCATTCGTAATTGTAAAAGAGGATTCGTTGGGGCAATGGCCTTCTCTGCAGTAGCTAGAGATATGATGCAAGCTGAGGCTATGGTTGAAAATGCAGGGTTACCAAAATACACCACCAACTTTTTCTTAGGCAACCTGTATGGACTAAACCTAAATACAATTCCGAGAGTTACAACTTAATGAATCTCAATCAGGAATTATTTCAAGAGTTTATATCTCTTTCTCTCACAATCAATATGTAAACGGATACAAGTCCGTGAACCTGATTATACTGTGAGAGTACTTGGACGATTCCAAAGATCAATATCCAAGATCAATCAAGTTGTATCCAACAATTAAGATGGACATATATACTTTGATTGATTCTACGTACAACCTGTGATATTTCAATTATATAAATAAACAATATAATGCGAAAAAGAAATAACACGGACACCAGAAATTTTGTTAACGAGGAAACCCCAAATGCAAAAAAAACCCGGGACCTTGTCCAGACTTGAATAACAAACTGTATTAAGCCACTACAGACTCTGGGCTACTATCAAAACTTCGGACTTGAATGTAGTTAAGACCGAATCCACCGTCACAGTAATTCAGTTACAGCCGCGCTCATAATGCATCTTGAATCTCGCAAGACTCTGCGCAATTGATTCCCTTAACTGAGTTCCTTTAAAGAGTAAGAGTTGCTTCAACCTAAGTGAAGACTTTAAACCATCTTGCCTCCCAAAGAAAAGAATATATGTGATTTCCGTTATGATCGTTAGATAAAGGTGAGATAAAAAATCGTTTGCAGTAGACTACGTCTAGATAACCCCAAAATCTAGTAGTTACGACTCACGAAGAGCAGCCTAGATTACTGTTCACCTCAAAAGTAAAACCTACTCCGATTTCAACAAAGAATAGTTATAGAGGAATATACTTGTGGAATCACAAAGTCTGAGATGAAGAAGTTTACGATTTATATCTATCTTTCCTGATCAGAGTGAGACTCAACAATCAGTTCAATTTCAGGATACACGAACTATCAAGATAAAAGTAGTCGGACTTGGATTCATGAATCCCTAAGCAAAGTCTTTTTAATCTAAACCTAAAAAGGTTTAAAGGAGAGGACAACTATAGTTGGCCAGTGCTATCACGCGCGACACTGTGGCGTATCATTATAAGCTAGCAACATTTTAGCCGTTAGATTGTGAGATATACCTTTCTCAATGAGTACAGCTGTAAAGCAAAAAAATAATTACAAAAAACTCCTTTTGTCACTTTTCAGTTTTGATAAAAAAAACCTATGGATTTCTACTGTTTTCTGGCTTTTCTTCCCCATGATTTTTTTGTCTCCAACTATACCTTCTCTGTAACTTTTTAGTTTGAGTGCTGAGGAAGTGAGCGCGAGAGGATTATTTTTCGATCAACAATAAAATGAATATCTACAGTAGATACAAACATGGTGAAACATCCATTGAAATCATCAAAATTTTCCCAAGTTCTTTTTATGTCTAACTTACTGTTTTGTGTTGTTTTTCACCCTTGATCTTAATCTCTTGGTTATTTAATGAAACCCATGAATCAATATCCATAAATCAATCTGATTGAATATATAAATTTATATCCAGTTGAAGATGTTTATACGAAACCATAAATCAACCTAATTTAGTTTGAAACAAGTTTTTCATGGAAGCCTGATACGAAACACATCAAATCCCTCTCTGTTAATCAAATTAATAAAGAGAAGAAATAATGATTACCCAAATGATTTTTGAATTTCAAAATTTTCCTTGCAAATTATAGTATCTCAACTGATGAACTCCGGTGTTTATAATATTTTTTTTCATGGTATATTCAAATTGGCGTTTTTGAGGTGAGGTGAAATCAGGGATGAATAATTTTCCATTTCAAAGTATGGAACCTCCTTAATCAGAGGAGACAAAAGAAATTTTGGTTACAGGGACCTGCAATTCAAAAATAAATTCATTTAGAGGAGCCGTTTATAATTATATATTTATTTTAATTATTGTCTCGTCATCTGAAACCTAATCTAGAGATAGATTGCTCAATCTAACGGCTCGAAACCTGCTAGCTCATATTGCTTTTATGCGCGACAGTGCGAGATAGCACAGCCCACTATAGTTTACAACTAGGACACATAAGAAGAGTGTCAAGATTCAATTTTCCCAGTTGCTTGAGTTCTCCTTTTATAGACTTTCAAGATCGAAGGTTGTTTTAGATTTAAGCTAAGGTATTTTTGGAATCAGGCAATATTTTTCCACCGTTAGATGAAAATTCGACTTTACATAAACAAAACAAAATATACACTCTGGTTAGGATGAACCTTAATGGAATCGTGTATAATGATTTGTTCATGAAAGGTTAGTCGAAACCAACCAAGCGAACTATAAGCTTAACCATTTTCATATAACACTTTTAGAATTTAATCTTGAGTCACAACCATAGGTTATAATGTGTTTCTAAAGATGTTTTGTAGAGAGTTATTCAAATGTTGATTATCTTTGTTAGAGCACTGCTCGGTTGAACTCGCAAGCGTTGCTATCTCAAGCTTGTTGTCAAGTTTAGTTGCAAAAAATATAAGTCTTGATTTCTAGTCTACTTATAGCTATGTCTCGGATTAGGATATAATGTGTAGTTGAGCATTAGACTTAACGATGTTCATCGATTGAAGACGAAGAACTACTAAGGGGAGCTTGTGGAACTTCATCAACAAAAGGTATGTGGAGACTTGAACTCATCTATCACTTAGAAGTCTATTTATATTCTATCTCCTATTGATACAAAATTCGTATAGCTATATAGACTTTATATTATACACATTTGAGATTTCGAGTTGAGTTTAACTCTCTTACATATTTATCGAAATATGTGTTGGTAAGCTTTCGCTTTAACCAAGTTCATCTTTATTCTTGACGAAAGTCAAAAGATGATCATGTGAAAATCGCCTGGTAACATCTTACATGATTTATTTGAGACAATCATTTGATGTAGACTCGGAATATTTAGTATTGATCTATTGATCACTTGAAAAAAAAATTGAAGCTAATAGTTTGTGTGGGAAAGCTATTCTCGTCTTTCAAGAATGTTTCAATGATTAAAATGGATTTTAGGACGATTAACCATTGATTGGATATAGCACATTATGCGTACTTGTATGCTAACTGTTGTAAGTTATTCAAAGTCCGGGAACCATAATATGCATACCCGTATGCGGACTGGTGTGATAGTTGAAGCCCGGGAACATAGTATGCATACCCGTATGCATACCGGCTAAGAAATTCAAGTTCAAGAATTCAACAGAGTTTGGTCACGTACGACAGTATGCGTACCCATTCGCATACTGGCGAACCCAGACCAAGTCCGGAACTCTAAATACGCATACCCATTTGCATACTTGAGTGGGTTAAGTTCTAGAATCGGTTTGTTCATGAACAAATACATTTATATATTAAGGAATGCAATCTTTTATAAACCGTGGCTATAATGTTCAAAAATTGATTCAAGTGAACCAAAATCGATTTTGCTTCAATTGTGTCTTGTATACTTCTATGAGAATATAAACAATTGAACAACCACATAACTAGTTTTATTTGAGTCATTTGAACTAGTTGTGATTAAGATGAACAAGGTTGATATGAAAGTGTTCATATGGCTAACTTTCGGTTAACTATTGTTGAGCCAACTATGTGCACACGTTTGGGTACCGTTACTCATACCTAAATGAAGGCACGTTTCATTTGTGTATAACAAGATAAGTTCAATCTAACGGTTGAAAAATATTAGCCTGACTCTAATCAGGTTTTTATCTAACGGTGAATATTGAATGCTTTGTTACCAAGTTAACATTCATTGCAAACCCTGATTTGAATACTATATAAAGGAAAACTCTAGCAAATGGAAAACATTATCCCCACACCTCTTGTGTGATACTAGTTCCGACTAGAGTCGATTCTCCTTTAACCTAGGTTATTCCTAAAACCATTATAGGTTAACGACTTGAAGACTTCATTGGGATTCTTAAGCCAGACCCAACTATTTTCTCTGTAGTTGCGTATTCTGATCTTACTTTGTTATATCGTGTTGAGTACTATCTTCTCTAAGATTTGCTCGAGATTTAATCTCCGATAGGTAAGATAAAAAGTAGTCAAAAACATCTTCATTTCATCGTTTGTGATTACACAATATCTTGTTTCGCTCCCATACGATTAAGATTATTGTGAGGTGATTGATATTACTAGGCTATTCTTCGAGAATATAAGTTCGGTGTATCAATTGGTTCCTGTTCACCTTGATTTATCAAAATACGGAACAAAAACTCGTAGGTATTTCTGTGGGAGACAGATTTATCTATTCAATAGACTTTTCTGTGTGAGACAGATTTGTTTATCAAGCCTTCGACTTTGGGTCCTAGCAACTCTTAGTTGTGGGTGAGATCATCTAAGGGAATCAAGTGCGCAGAATCCGGCATGGTTCAAGAGGCGTAAGGAACGCGACTGTACCTTAATCAGTGTGAGATTGGTTAGGGCTCAACAACATTCTAGTCCGAAGTTAATTGGTAGTAGGCTAGAGTCTGTAGCGGCTTAATACAATGTGGTGTTCAAATCTGGACTAGGTCCCGGGTTTTTTATGCATTTGCGGTTTTCTCGTTAACAAAATTTATGGTGTCTGTGTTATTTCTTTTCCGCATTATATTTTTATATAATTGAAATATCACATGTTGTGCATAGTTCAATCAATTAGATAATCCAACCTTTGGTTGTTGATTTAAATTGATTGACACTTGGATATTGGTCTTTGGTACCATCCAAGTTATTTCTCTTATTAATCCGGCTCACAGATTTCTATCTGTTTGATTGCAGATTGATTTGAGAAATTGAGATACAACTCTTGGATGTATTTTCCTTGATTGAGTCTGACTGTCTAGTTGATTCTTTTGGAAATGTATTTGAGTTAGTCCATACAGATTGCCTAAACGAAATATTGGGTGTGGTTGTTAGACCCCTGGTTTTTCAATCATATAGAAATAATTCTGATGCATCTGAAATATTCGATTAGGTAAGTACATGTACTTACTTCCAGTTGGTGAGTTATTTCTGTCATGGTTCGTGTACCGGGTTTGTATACCCTTAAGACAAAAACAATTTAGGAACTTTTTGTATCCACACTGGGTATGTGTAACTTCCTGAGTTCATGAGTCAGCATATATTTTTAGTATCCATACCGGGTATGTGTACCTAAGATCGTTTTCGAACTATAGCTACGCTGGTACGTGTACTAGGTACATGTATTGCGGCTCCGGAACTATAAAAGTTACGCCAGTACATGAACCGTGTACTGTCCTGTATCTAGATTTACAGTAGTTTTATATCTCTTTAATAATCAATTTGAAATATTCCCGAATAACATCAATGACACATATCACTGTTCCAGGATATTTTCAAATGATTAACTTCAATCATGATTTAGGTCATAAACAATGAATTGTTCTTAACCAAATCATCAAGTTTTGAACAAAATGTTCTTAAGCTTAGTCATTCATATTTCGAGAATAATTAACAAGATAAACTTGACTTTAAATTTTTATTATGCAATTTAAATTCCACTTAGTCATGCGACTTAGTCTCATAGATAGAAAGGTGAAAACTTGAGTAATATGTTGGTTCAGTCTTCACATACCTTTTGTCGATGAAGTTCTTCAAATGTCTTCAGTTGATATTCGCCTTCAAACGGTAGAACACAGTGATGTCTAATACTCAGCTACACATTATTTCTAATCTTATTCCGAAACTTGACTAAATGTATACTAGAAATCAAGATATAGTTTTGATCTACTAAATTTGACAACAAGCTTGATATAGCAACACTTGTGAGTTCGACCGAGCAATGCTCTAACAATGGTTCTGTTGAATGCCTGCAATGGATTAAACATCATAATCTTCAAAGAGTCATAGTTACAATGGAAACTTTAGATGCTCTTCCATGGAAAGATCACAGACTTATCCTAGAGTGTCAAGAGTCCTTAGTATTTTGAATCAGTGTGTTGTGTATTTTAAAAGAAGGGATTGCAACCATGCAACATATTTTCTTGCTAAACATGCTGGAAGAAGTATTAGAAGTCAAGTTTGGTGGCAGTCACCACCTAATATTATCAGTAATGTTCTCATTAAGAAATGCAATTAAAGGCTTTAGCTTCATACTTATACGTCAGTTGAAGGTTATTAGAGTCTTCTGATGTGTTTCTGTAATGTTCTCTTGTTTTGATGAATTCCTCTTTGCTCAAAAAAGAAAAAAAGAATTTGTCATGATTTCATTCATCTTTTGAGTTTCAGGAGGACATATGAATAAGTATTGTTGGATCATGCATATTATAATATGTAATGTGGGATCGTACACTTTCTTCTTCGATACATATCCACATATACTATTGTAGGGTCATACACTTTTTATCAATATGTACTGCTGTAGGATCATACATATCAGTGTATATTGTCAAAAAATGGCGAAGCCAGAAAAGTAATATCAGGATTGAAGGAAAAATTAGGCTTGGAATCCCAATGGACAGGGGTAGCAAGTGCATACCCTTGCTCTACATTTTGGATCGTCCCCAGTCTGCAGTCACAATGAATCCAATGGCTAAAACTAGAGTAATAGTTCTTTTACTCATGTGCTCTTATGGTCGGTGAAAAGAAACTAGAATAAGGACTTGCAGGGCTCATAGCCTAACAAAAATGTAGAGACATGACATTAGAGAAGCTACATCTGACAGTAGCTAATCAAAATGTAAAAAGTACTCTTTAATATAAAACTTACAAGATTGGGTAAAAATTCATCCTAGTTATATATCAGAACAGTTTTTTGCTCTCTTCTTAGAATCTCCAATACAATATAGCAACAATTTCATCTAATTAATAACTTAGACCTTTCACTTTAAACAAGACAAGTACTAGGTTAGTTAACTAGTATTTCTTGCTAAGGCATTCGATTAGATTTGAATAACCGAATCCTCCACTTTGATAAGTCTAACTAAGATCAGAATTAACTTAGTTTCTCTTATCCGGAATCCAATTGGACTAAACAATTGATCCCGAAAACCCTTTTGTTAAGCCATAAACAATTCATACAAACCAAATAAATCAACTTGCATAATTATTTACCTAAACCGGAAGCAATTGAAACAAACATAGACATTATAGTACCGCAATTGCACCGTAATTTTGTAAGCCTAAACAATTGATACCAAACAATAAAGCAAGATAACAATATTTTTTCTTAGCCGGAAACAATTGAATCACACACACATCCATACACAAATAATGGAATAAACATCAATTGTACCGAAATTTGGTTAAGCAAAAGCAATAAATATATGCAATAAAATCAGGCTTTTCTTAAACAGGAAAACGATTAACTAACAAATTGTTACCTCAAGCTCCGCATCCTCTTCTCCCAAAAAGATATATAATTAAGCGCAAGTTCAAGTTAGAACTCTCCCCCGTTGTGTTGTCATCCTCTCGCAAGACAAAAGAACAACAACAAGAACCAACCTTTACCAGAGAAAGGTTGAAAATCGGTTTTAACTAATGCGATGCAAAAGTTGAAAACCCCGAAACACATATGCTTTTATGCTAAACCAAATGATTCAACATATTGTGACTATTTCACATATTAGTTTCAATCGGAACCCCTTATGATCCTTTGATAAAGCCTACCAACATGGGCTAGAACTTAATCCTGCTAAACCAAAAAGTCACCCAAACCATAAGGGTTCACAATATATGAGATCGAATATTAAGGTTATGAAAACCGAAAACATACATCTAATAAATCAATTTGCAATACACCATAAATATTCAACATAAAATCAAGTATTTCAATTACCTCAATCTTGTAGGAAATTGAATTACGAAACCAACGCAAAAAGAATGAGGTCATTCCGAGTTCGGACGAAGAAGTTATGAGCGAAACAGTTTTACACTCCTTCGTATGGACCAATCACTAGGACCGGTTATAGTTCTCATAGTTCTCACTAGGATCGGTTGCGGCATGAATCCATACACGAAACTGTTTTCAACATAACTTTTGCATACAGTGTCCGAATTCAGTGATTTTTGGCTCGTTTTAACCGTAAAAATAAGAGATAAACATATATGATCAGTAGATATCAACATCATAAACTCAAAATTACCGTTTCTATCAAAAGCTCTTGGTGGAAGAGCGAGGAGAGATAGGTAAATGAGAAATGAGATGAAGAGGTAATAAATGTCCATGAAAGAATATATCATCAGCTGGAGATAAGTCTATTGCAAATGAATTATGTGGTGGTGACAATGTAGCGGTAGGTGTTTTGGATTTGGATTTGGTAACGGGATTCTAAGGTTTATAGAGCAAAAAAAATAATTTAACGAAAAGCGTAAGCAGCAAGACACGTTTTTTTTCCGTAAAAATAACCTAAAATATTTTGTTGATTTTTATACGTGACATTGTTCTATGATTTGTAAGCTTTCTAATGAGCCATTATTTATCTAGTTCTGAAGGGATAAAGAGCAAAAACGAATTTTTAACAAAATGCATAGGCAAGGTACACGCTTTTTCCATAAAATGGACCTGAAATATTTTGGGGATTTTTACACGTGACATTGTTCTATGATCTGTAAGCCTTCAAATGAGCAATTATTTGTCTAGTTCTCCCTGGATTTACTGTATAAAGAGAAAAAAAGAATTCTTTCCAAAAAAGCGTAGGCAGCGGTACACGGTTTTTTTCCCCCTAATAATGACCTGAAATATTTTGTTGATTTTGACACATTACATTGTTCTATAATCTGTAAGCTTTCTAATGAGCCATTATTTGTGTAGTTCTGGACCGAAATTTAATGTATATAGATCAAAAACGAAATTTTACCGAAAAGCGTAGGCGGTATACGGTTTTTTCCCCCTAATAATGACCTGAAGTATTTTTTTGATTTTTACACGTGACATTGTTATATAATCAATAAGCTTTCTAATGAGCCATTATTTCTATATTTCTTACCGGAATTTTATGTCTAAAGAGCAAAAAAGAATTTTTAACGAAAAGCGTAGGCAGCGGTACACACTTTTTCCATAAAAATGGCTTGAAATATTTTATGGATTTTTAGACGTGACATTGTTCTATGATCTGTAAGCTTTCTAATGACCATTATTTGTCTAGTTCTTACTGGATTTAATGTATCAAGAGCAAAATCGAGTTCTTACCGAAAAGTGTAGGCAGCGGTACACGCTTTTTTTTTCGTAAAAATGACATGATGTAGTTTGGTTATTATTACCCGTGACATTGTTTTGTGATCTGTCAGCTTTTAATGAGCCATTGTATGTCTAGTTCTGACGGGATTCTAAGGTTTATAGAGGAAAAACAAAATTTTAACGAAAAGCGTAGGCAGAGTACACGCTTTTTTTCTGTAAAAATAACCTGAAATATTTTGTTGATTTTCACACGTGACATTGTTCTATGATCTGTAAGCTTTCTAATGAGCCATTATTTGTGTAGTTCTGACCAGAATTTAATGCCTAATGAGCAAAAATGAATTCTTATCGAAAAGCGACCGCAGCGGTACACGCTTTTTTTACCTTAATAATGACGTGAAATATTTTGTTGATTTTTACACGTGACATTGTTCTATAATAAATAAGCTTTCTAATGAGCAATTATTTGTGTAGTTCTGACCGGAATTTAATGTCTAAAGAGCAAAAAGCAATTTTTAACGAAAAGCGTAGGTAGCGGTAAACGTCTTTTTTTTCTTTTTCGTAAAAATGACCTGATATATTTTGTTGATTTTTACACTTGACATTGTTCTATGATCTGTCAGCTTTTTAAGGAGACATTGTTTGTCTAGTTCTGACATAATTCTAAGGTTTATAGAGCAAAAACAAAATTTTAACGAAAAGGGTAGGAAGCAGTACACACTTTTTTCCATAAAATTAACCTGAAATATTTTGTTGATTTTTACAAGTGAGATTGTTCTATAATCTGTAAGCTTTCTAAAGAGCAATTATTTATCTAGTTCTGACGGGAATTGAAGGGATAAAGAGAAAAAATGAATTTTTTACGAAAAGCATAGGCAGCGGTACACGGTTTTTCCATAAAAATGGCCTGAAATATTTTGTGGATTTTTAACCGTGACATTTTTCTATTATCTGCCAGCTTTCAAATGAGCCATTTTTTGTCTAGTTCTGACGGGATTCTAAGGTTTATAGAGCAAAATAAATTTTTTAACGAAAAGCGTAAGCAGCAAGACACGTTTTTTTTTCCGTAAAAATAACCTAAAATATTTTGTTGATTTTTATACGTGACATTGTTCTATGATTTGTAAACTTTCTAATGAGCCATTATTTATCTAGTTCTGAAGGGATAAAGAGCAAAAACGAATTTTTAAAAAAATGCATAGGCAAGGTACACGCTTTTTCCATAAAATGGACCTGAAATATTTTGGGGATTTTTACACGTGACATTGTTCTATGATCTGTAAGCCTTCAAATGAGCAATTATTTGTTTAGTTCTCCCTGGATTTACTGTATAAAGAGAAAAAAAGAATTCTTTCCAAAAAGCGTAGGCAGCGGTACACGGTTTTTTCCCCTTAATAATGACCTGAAATATTTTGTTGATTTTGACACATTACATTGTTCTATAATCTATCAGCTTTTTAATGAACCATTTTTTTTGTAGTTCTGGACCGAAATTTAATGTATAAAGATCAAAAACCAAATTTTACCGAAAAGCGTAGGCGGTACACGGTTTTTTTTCCCTAATAATGACCTGAAATATTTTGTTGATTTTTACACGTGACATTGTTATATAATCAATAAGCTTTCTAATGAGCCATTATTTCTGTATTTCTCAAGAAGAAATTAAAAATCAAAAGCTTGACAAAATAAAACACAAATACTTATGCAAACATTTTGTGAATGATAATCCAGGTAAGCACGATAAGAAGATAGCCAGAGAATCTGAAAACACTTTGCCATCAAGTATACCTGATCAAATCTCACTCCACCAGGATTTTTTTGTGAGTGAGATTTCAACCTTGTGATTAATTAGCACAAGTATGAGCTTTAAGCTCATCAAATGAACGTTGTTTCGGTTAGACCTCTTTCTACAGACCTTTGGAGGAAAACCATTATGATGTGAAAAGTTATCATAATATTTACTATAGTCAACATATGATGCATAGTTTTTGTTCTTACCTGAAGTATTTTTTCTAGAGGGAATTGACAGCCTTTTGACGATCTCTTCATATCCTTCAATTATTAGATTTAGATTGTCTTCCATATCTCCATTTTTGCTTCCTTCTTCTGGTACATTTTTCACATCAACAACAACATTATCTCCCCTTTTAGAAGAAGATCCTTGAACTCTTCTTTGATGGTTTGGGTAAGGGAGTTTGTTACCTTAAATATTTGAGGAACACATCGAACTGAATTTCATGGTAGAATACACATGGTGAGTACTAAATCCAATTGGTTTAGACATATGGATGTCAGTTACACCTTTGAGGATTAAGTCTAAGGTGTGTTGAAGACGAACAATAAAATTGTCATTCAACCTAGATTTCCTCTTTTGTTCAACATGTCCTTTTGAGTCACAAAAGAGACACACTTTCTGATCACCAGAGTGACTAGAGAAAACAACCTCAACACCATCGTTGGGAGACTTCTTCCTTCCATGTGATGTGGATATTCCTTGATTAGAGGAAGACACAAGCACGTCTTTTCCAACAGGAAGGGATTTCGGTTTTGCTTCTGGAACTGAATTTTTTACAGTTAAGTTATAGAAGCAATTGGTATAGTGGACTCTTTGGAACATTCTTGACGCAGGCTCCACTCCTGGTGGTGCCCTTCCGTCAATTCCTTTAAGTT
>JAJJMB010017528.1:3919385-3964859 GCA_023531105.1 Papaver atlanticum | reverse complement strand
AGCTAAGTACAACACGGATCTAAGTTACTAATTGGCAGATGACTTGGGTTCAATCAGATTAGAATAAGAGAGTTTATGAGCCAACAAAACACGGAACATCACAAGCTTTTACCATTGATCTTGGGAGTGAACGGAGGAGATTAAGGTGTATATTTATAAGCTGAGATAAATTAGGAAATTGGGTTGGCGTAGAATACAAGTTCGCTGCAAGAAAATGAGCTATAAAAAGAAGACTAAAACCTACAGCAAAAGAGATTGCATACCCTGTACAGCTACCGCGGCTCTAGTTTTAGCGAGCTTTGCTCGCTGAACAACCACCTTTGCATCTCCATATTCAACTCCACTTGCAGCTATTTTTGTTTTGTATTTCTGTTTGGATTTGTTTTATTTCTTCACCATGAACTCCAGTAGCTAATTGCATATTGATTAGGGACGATTTCGACGTCCGAACATGAACTCGAACTGATATTTAAACTTCTTTGTGTTCTTGCAATCATATTGTTAATGCTTCTTCTCTACCATGCAAAAAATGTTTATGAGTTATTCTTGAATCGTTTAAGTTGCAAATTGAATGGTTGATGGATAATTTTATTGCTAGTTAAGACCTGTTCGACCCGTAATTGTCTAGAGAATCTTAATACAAGTAGCGCTATGTGGTTATTGACGATGGGATTTTGTTAAATATCCATATGTATTGAATGACACTAGTAGATAAGTCAAGCTTTTGTCTTTGTCACAAGGAATATCCTATCTCTCGAAACGTAATGCATTTGTTTAAGTCACACCTAGAGAGCGTACTTCTAGGAAACTTGATGAGTAGAATCCGGTAGTCGAGCTCTTCCGTGTCCGGTGAACTTAGGAGACATAATGGAATAGTTGAGCGTACTAATTATTCTAGGGTCATTAGTAATGTGTATATTGTAGAAACATAGCTATATTGATGAGATTCTTGTTTCGTGACCGAGAAAGAGTCCTTGATCATTCCCATCCTCATATTTGCATTAATATTCAGAAATTGAATTGACAACTTTAGCTCAACTCTCCCTAAGGAACGAACCTGCTTGTCCGTATACTACTAGTTAGTGTAAGAGAAGTAAGGAATTTATTATTTGGGAGTTGACACCTCGTCACGAATCTACGGTACTTGAAGCATTGGACTTCTTCACTACCCTTTTTATGACAAAATGATAATGTCTCAGGAACACGTTTATCATTAGATAAGATGTCCTTAATTCATTGCGCTAGAAGCACAATTGTTGAGTCAAGCTCCTTTTCAACAGGTACCTTGTCCTCTTGGTAACGTTTCTCAATTTGATTCTTCAGCAGAATTTCTCTATCAAAGATCTTTAACTTTCCTACAAGAGAGCTTCGAGAAAGTGTAGAAAGATCATTTGCTTATATTATGGCATGTTTCTTAGACTCGTATCTGGATGGTAACGATCTGAGAATTTTGCATACTATTTCCTTTTCAGGTATAGACTTTCCTAGTAAGAAAGAAGCATTGACAATCTCAGAAAGTTTAGTGTTAAACTCCTCAAAGGTATCGGTATAATCCATTTTAAGGTATTCCCATTAAGACAAAAGGGACAGAAGTCGCGCTTCTTTTTCGGAATTATTACTTTCGAATACGGTCTCAAGAGTATCCCATGCGTCCTTAGAAGTTTCACATGACAGAACATGATGACGAAGATCATCACTTATTGCATGTATGATGGCATTTAGACCATCAGAAATCTTCTTTGCAAGAACTCTTTCTTCAAAACTGTAAAATGCTAAGCATTTAAACTCTGCTTCTGGGTATTCTACTCTTGGCCTTTCATATCCGTCTTCGATTAATAGCAAAGTATTAAAATCTCGGGATTGAAGAAAGGTTCTCATAGCAGCTTTCCAAAATGGGTAATTCATCCCATTAAATCTTGGTGGTATGTTAACTGAATCATTCATAAGATTCATTTTCTTATAGGTTGGATCGCACCAAACACAGATTGTTAGATCTTTTCGTGTTTGCCTGCAATGATACCAATTGAAAAGACGAGGGTACCCAAATATACCTCAATCTAAAACTTTTCCACCTATAAGTCCTTTCTCCGAAAGTAATTGTCTATGGACTAAGTCGAGATAATACAACTAATCGGTTCACACTTCGTGTGATCGTCTATGGATACGAGATCGAGACAATACGACAACAAGATAACTTGTGTGATTGATATGGATGCAAAATCGAGACAATACAACAACGAAGTGTGTTTACTTGATAATAGGTTCGTATTTAACCAAACACAATAGGATTGCTATCAAGTAAATAGGAATTAATGTTTGTGTATTTTACTTCTAATTATAATAAAACAATTATAATTGCGAAAATAGAAAAGTAAAAGACATAGCAAGATTTTTTTAACGAGGAAACCGCAAATGCAGAAAACCCCCGGGACCTTGTCCAGAATTGAATACTCTCAGGATTAAGCCGTAATACAAAATCTAAACCAACTTCGTATAGTTGAGACCAAGCAACTAAACCTATAGTTCACTTAGTTCCGTCTGTATCCCTGCACCTCCAACTTACAATAAGTCACGCACTTGGAACAATTCCTTTGGTTCGTATTCCAAACAGTAAAGGAATAACAAATCAGTTCGGTAACAACTCTTTTCAATCAACGTGATATGAATTTGACAAAAGGCTCTTCCGTTTATCCCAATAAACTCCTTTGTCAGGTTCTTAGATCTATCCAATAACAACTACCAAACTAATTGTCAAGATTTTGCAATCAATACTTCGAATCACAAAGAAACGTATTGATGTCGATCTACTCAACTAATCAATCTAGACTATCACAAGGATAAACCGATTATAGTTAGATCCCCAGCCGATAAAGTTTTGTGCACACCAAAGATTATGAACCCAAATCAGAAATCTTCTTCGTCTTAAAATCTTCTTAGATCTTCAATAAACACCTACACACAATCAACTTGAATCTCTTGTGATCAATCACACACAGAACGAAGTCTGTTAACAATGGATTATCACAAGACATCTTTAGATCTACAAATAGTCTGAAGATCCTCGTCGAAACTTCGATCTAATTTGAGTGAATCTTATATCAGAAGAGAAGATTCTCAAGCATAAACAAACTAGGTGCAATCAAAGTTCAACAACTGTTAGTCAATCAAATCAATCGAAAACTAATAAAAAACTGTAATTATCTAGTTTCCCACCAACGGTACTCGTAAAGCTTCCCAATCCCAAAGAAGTCTTTAAAACGAGCGGTCGTAAGAGATTTCGCCTAATTAGGGTACTTTCCTCTCCGAATAGACGGCACCACCAGTAATAACACAACTTGGTAGTTTTGCTGGATTTTAGGATTAGTTTTCTTGAAATGAAAACTTCAATATTTATAGACCAAGGAAGTTTGGACATCAAGGAATTTCCAAAACCAAATATTCTCAAAGATATGCAATAATGGAAAAAACGGTTTTCATAATTCCTGGAAATGCACTGTCCAAATACTGACCGAAATCTCAGTAGAAAATCTCCAACTAGTAAATGCACATTACTAATTTTTTATTTTCTAAAGATATGCATTTTAATTGCTGGAAATTAAAAGCATATAAAACTAAAAACCTTAATTACAAGATTCTCAATTTATTTCGATCCAGGATTCTCCTTTAGCTATTAAGGAATAACTTTGAACAATAAAAGATAAGAGTTACTGCACATGTTCAAAGTATGTCGACATCTTTACTTTGTAAATCCTTTTTCATATTTACAATATTGGAACCGATTTGCCACACTTCCAAACAAGTTTAGAATTGGTTCATCTGACTTCCAAGAAATATGTGATTGATTATCCTATCAAATCACCAATCATGGGTTTAAACGGTTCTACCAAAACAAGTTTCGGTTCTACCTCCATGTGAGTACTAGGATCAGTCACACTAGCTTTCCAAAAATTGGTTGACTAGGTACTAGGATCGGTTACCACATATATATGGTATCTAACTTGTATTCGGTTGTACAAGTCAGAGGATCGGTTACCAATCTCTAAGATTTTGTTGCACCTTTTATAAGGATCGATTCCCCTACTTGTGATCGGTTGAACCTCTTACTAGGATCGGTTACCCAATGTCTAGATTTAGTCATACCAATTACAATACATCGATCATACCATCTCAGGTGATTACTTAAGATCGGCTTCACTAATAAAAGTCATACCAATATAAAAGTTAGGCCTTGTTAATAGTTTTACCAAGATACATAAACAAGTTATGAGCGGTTATACTAAACACACATATTGGTAATCCAAAGATTTGCAATGAATAACAATACCAATAAGCCTAGCGATTTCCCTTTCGATTCATAACACAAGTTTATGAATTTTACTTCCTTTAAACGAATGTAAAAACATTGTTTCCTAGGACGAAATCTTCACCCATACCTATACATAATTACAATAGCATTTATACGATTATGTCGATGTCTTATATACGAAGTTCAAAAGATAAATGTTATACTTCGTATTGTAATTCCTTAATACTATGTCTAACTAGAGTATAATCATTCACAACTTTGTAGTTATGTTTTCAATATGCACGAATTGAAAGATACGTTATGAATGAAACAGTTCAAGTTAAATATTACTAACCTCAAGTGGAAGGATGATGTCGTCGTTGTAGTTCTTTACTTCTTCACATTCTTCAAGTCTTCACGTAATACTTGTAAGTCTCATATCCTCGTAACTTTCTAGCTAACCTATACGAAGTTGACTCTAGTAAATAATCAAACGACTCTTTAAATAAGTTTTGATTCACTAAAATATGACAACCAAACTTGACATACCAACGCTTGGTGGGTTCAACCGAGCTATGCTCTAACATAAATCACAAAAATGACACGCTTGAGGAATTTAAGATTATTGTGAATAGAATCCAAAATGAACAAGGTTGCAAACTTAAGAAAGTAAGAAGCGATCGTGGTACATAATTCAAGGATACGAAAGTATATGAATACTGTAACCAACTTAGAATTACTCATCAGTTTTCTGCTCCCATTACACCTCAGGAAAATGGTGTGGTTGAAAGAAATAATAGAAATATTCAAGAAATGGCAAGAGTAATGTTTACAATAAAAAATTTCCATTAACCTTTTGGGGAGAAGCTGTGTTCACAGCCTGCTATCTTATAAATAGAGTTTATCTAAGGTCAAATACTCTAAATACCCCTTATGAATTATGGTATGCAATAAAACCCAATATTAGCTATTTAAGGGTTTTCGAAAGAAAATGTTATATACTTAAGGACAGAGAACATAGAGGAAAATTTGATTCCAAAAGTGATGAAGGAATTTTTCTTGGTTATGCTTCTGATAGTCGCGCCTTCCGAGTATATAATCTCAGAACCAAAGTCATGATGGAATCAATTAACGTAGTCATTGATGACATTAGTGATTTTCATCAAGACAATCATATTGCTGCAGAGCTTCCTCCTTCAGAAACTGTTAATAAAGAAAAACATATTGAAGAAGATCCAACAATTGTTTCTCTTATTAGTGACATAGATGATAAAGATGATAATGATAGTATTGTTGAACAACTCAATGATACTGAAAATATTGTCCACAAACCTGCTAAGTGGTTTCATCAAAGACATTCCACTGAAGATATCATAAGAGATGCAAATGCCATAGTTATGACTCGAAGGGAACTCCAAAATATCTGTCACTACACGTGCTTTCTCTCCTCAATAGAACCAAAAAATGTTAAGGAAGCCCTCAGTGATCCTGCTTGGGTAAGCTCAATGCATGAGGAACTTAATCAACACTAGTACAAACCTTCACATAGGCCACATTTTTTGGTTTACAGCCTAGCCACGTTTTGCGTTATTTGTGTGGCTACTGGTCATATGTATAACTATAGCCACGTCTTGTGTTACTCTATAGCCATAGTGTATCATTTGGCCATGGGTTTAAACCTAATTAAACCCATGAATTGTAGCCATAAGGAACCTTTTGGTCATGGGTTTAAGTCTAAACCCATCACCTGTAGCCATAGATGCGTAAATTACCACATTAAATAATTATGTATGTGTTGAATGTGTTGAATGTGTAGGATGGCAATAGACACGCCTATTAATCCGTGACGGAAAGAGGATTTATTTAGCTACCTTGGTTTGTTTATATGCCCATAATATATGGTTTATTAGACATGCATATACCAAGATTTAGACACATTTGATCAAACATGACAAAAAATTGACATACGGATACACCGCTTCTTAATTTCTATGCTTGTTCACTGCAATGCTGAAACCTCAAGCTATGGTCTTTGGAAGGATATATTACAAGTGACTGCAATTTCCAAGGGAATTGCAATACAGCGGGTGCAGCTGGTCTTTAGAAGGGTACATTACATGTGATTGCGATATCCAAGGGAATTGTAATATAGCGGGTGCAACTGGGTATTTTGTGAAAATAAGACATTCATAGTGGAGTTCTATTGTGTTACTTTTTCCTAGAATTTGCAATACACATCATTAATGACCACGCCAAAATCCAAAATATAATGACAATTTTAAATAGGAAAATATACCTTAAACTTTTCTTGGTGGAGCTATTACATATATTATATGCTGGTGTTTATAGTTTTGTATCTAGAAAGTAACATTTTAGATGATGGTTCAGGCAAGTGGTTACACTACTAGAACATGATTACATTCAACTCACTGA
This sequence comes from Papaver atlanticum, assembly GCA_023531105.1. NCBI lineage: Eukaryota > Viridiplantae > Streptophyta > Magnoliopsida > Ranunculales > Papaveraceae > Papaver > Papaver atlanticum. The sequence continues at coordinate 3,958,141 of JAJJMB010017528.1, read as the reverse complement.
AAACAGAATCACAAAAGGTTAGATTCATCTATTTATTTTTACCTGAATCAAATGTTGTACTAATTAATTCTTGGATGTTTTGAAATTTGTTTAAGAAAAATTCACTTATTCCGGAAATAAGTACCCAAGCATGAAATGTTAGGCAAATGATAGATACATTTATTTCTCTGCGCTTAGGCAAGTCAATTAGTAAACTATGCAGTTGTGCCGATAGCACCTCCTGCTATTGCATTTGTCACAATCCTCTGTTATTACTGCTAGCTGCAGACACCAAAACTCCCATAACAGCACCCCTGAGCATTCTAGTCTTCTGCAGCACCACAATAGCAAGAAGTAAATAGATTCAGTAATAGGAAGTGAAAAAGAAAAACCGATCATTGGTTTCATGCCACTCCATAGATTAACTTTGAACATATCTAGAAGAACAGATTTACTGGGCATAGGCCAAAGGATATACTCAACTCTAGAATCGGGAGATCTAAGGTTTAAACATCCACTTCCCTAAGTCAATAGAGAACTTAACACAATAGAAAGTTTTAAATTTGACAGCTTCGTTCCCAAAAGAATGCAAAAGAGCAACAACATTAAGCCATGTACAGAACCACAAAAACTTGTACACTAGATGTGTAGAAATTTTAAAAACGACTTTTGGTCAACCGTCTTCTTCAATAATAAAACAATAGAGGGACGAGTGGTAAAACAAGAGAGCAAATATTCAAGGTTGAGCTAATTTAGTAAAACCAAAACTATACAAACTAAAAAAATAAATGAGAGCAAAAGGAATATCATTTTCTCAATATACCTCAAACAATTTCCTAAAAAAAATCCGTGGATTAATACTCGATGAACCACGAAGTGTACAAGAAGAATATGGCAGTTGGTGCCTAGTAAGTCAGGCAGAAACTCCCTCTTTCTTGCGAACAACAACTGTCACATTTGCTCCATTTATAAATCCACATATAATTATATTTCCCTACAGCAAGCAAAAAATACAATAAGTTCCAGAATGACTTAGAGAGTATGGGAGCGAGTTCCTAAACCGGAAGGTGTAAATATTGTTGGAACAAAGTGGATTTTCAAGAACAAATCAGACGAATTCGGAACTATTGTCCGAAACAAAGCCAGACTCGTTGCACAAGGATATTCGCAAATTGAAGGTATTGACTTTGATGAAACTTTTGCTCTTGTTGCTCGTTTAGAATCAATTAGACAGTTACTTGCTTATGCATGTAATCTTAAGATAAAGCTTTTTCAATTGGACATTAAATCTGCATTTCTCAATGGGGATTTAAAGGAAGAAGTTTTTTTTGCTCAACCCAAAGGATTTGAAGATCCATTATTTCCAGATCATGTCCTTATACTAAAAAATGCATTATATGGCCTAAAACAAGCTCCGAGAGCTTGGTATGATAAGTTAATATCTTTTTTACTTCAAAAAGGATTTTCTAGAGGTGGTGCTGATAAGACACTTTTCACCAAATGGAATGGAAAGAATGTACTTGTACCACAAATTTATGTGGATGATATCATATATGGATCCACCTCAAAATCTCTAACAGATGAATTCCTAAATATTATGAGTGGAGAATTCAAAATGAGTAATATTGGAGAACTATCATATTTTCTTGGTTTGCAAATACAGCAACAAAAGGACAATAATTTTCTTTCTCAAGAAAAATATGCTAGAAATTTGGTTGAAAATTTTCATCCCAAAGAGGCAACACCTATGACAACACCGATGTCAACTACTGGAAAACTTTTGTCTAGTCCAGGTGAAAAAAATTATACCCATCTATGATAGGTAGTTTGTTATACTTGACTGCAACAAGACTAGACATTGCTTTTAGTGTGGGATGTTGCACCAGGCTTCAAGCAAATCTTAAAGAATCACATCTAAAAGCTGTAAAACGAATCATTAGATACGTTAATGGTACCCAAGATTATGGTCTGTCATATTCTATGGATACGAATAACAGTCTTGTTACCTATTCAGATGCTGATTGGGCAGGATATGTAGAAGATCGGAAAAGCACCTCTGGTGGTTGTTTATATGTTGGTCAAAACCTTGTAGCCTGGCATAGCAAGAAATGAAACTCACAGTTTTTATCAACCTGTGAAGCAGAATATATTGCTGATGGTATCTGCTGTACCCAACTTCTGTGGATGAAGCAAATGCTCATTGACTATGGCATAAATATTCCAACTATGAGCATTCTTTGTGATAACTCAAGTGTTATTCGTCTAACAGAAAATCCTGTTGAACATTCTTGTACTACACACATAGATATTAGATATCATTTTATTAGAGAATTTTATGAGAATGGAGTTATCAAACTATAATATGTTCCCTCTGAACGTCAACTAGTTGATATTCTCACTAAGCCATTAGACAGGGCAACCTTTAAAATCTAAGGAAGTCTATTGGCATTGTTAAGGTACATTAGTATCCTGTGTTTCGGGTATTCAACTTTTGTTATTGGCACGCATTAGTTAAAATCGTTTCAACCTTTCTCTGGTAAAGGTTGCTCTTGTTGTTGTTCTTTTGTTCTTGTGAGAGGATGACAACATACTGGGGGAGAGTTCTAACTTGAACTTGCGTTTAATGATATATCTTTCTGGGGAGAAGAGGATGCGGAATCTGAGGTAACGAATTTGTTAGTTAATCGTTTTCCTGTTTAAGAAAAGCCTGCTTATATTGCATATATTTTGCTTTTGCTTAACAAAATTTCGGTACAATTGATATATATTCCATTATGTGTGTATGGATGTGCGTGTGTGTGATTTAATTGTTTCCGTTTAAGAAAAACTGTTTCAATTTATTTGGTTTATTGTTTGGTATCTTCTTTATTGTTTGATATCAAGTGTTTTTGCTTAACGAAATTTCGGTGCTATAATGTCTATGTTTGTTTCAATTGCTTACGGTTAAGAAAATAATTGTGCAAGTCAAATTAATTTGGTTTGTATGTATTGTTTATGGCTTAACAAAATACAGGATCATTTGTTTAGTCCAATTCGATTCCGGATAAGAGAAACTAAGTTAATTATGATCTTAGTTAGACTTATCAAATTGAAGGATTCGGTTATTCAAGTCTAATCGAATGCCTTGACAAGAAATATTAGTTAACTAACCTAGTACTTTCTTGTCTAAAGTGAAAATTCTAAGTTATTTTCTGAATAATTAGAACCTGATGAGAAAAATAGAGTTAATTCTGATCTTTATTTTGGTCTTATCAAAATAAACGATTGTATGTGTACAATCAGTTTAACAAGAGAACTAAGTTTCTTAGTCAATTTGTTAAACTATTAGGGAAAATTACTTCGGGTAATTGTTTCCTTGATAACATATTAAAACTAAATTACTTGTAGTTTCGGTTTTGATATTGGTTATCTAAAGTGGTATGTGAAACCTTCGTGCTTAACTCTTATAGGTTATCCAAGTCTTTTAGATTTATAATATCCTTTCGGTTGACCTTTATTTGCTCGAACCTTTGTCATTTTGTGACAAAAAGGGGGAGAAATATATGGGGTAAACAAGTGATTTGATCACTAAGGAAATGACAAATGTGCTTAAATGTTATATCTAACGTAAGAGTAAAGCATTGACTAAGGGGGAGAAACATATCATATGGTTGTATTCATTAAGGGGGAGAAATACTACAACAGCGTACCTTATGTGATGTTTGTAGTAATCTGTATTACAAAGGGGGAATAACAAAGATGTTCGGATTGAAAATCTATCTATCTTTCCTTTAGGGGGAGTATTAGCTTTGTTAGTCAAATGTCAACAACGATATTTATTGATTGAATATATGTAGGTTATTGTGCTGGTGAAACTTGGAATCAAGCGTATGTGTAATGAATTCTTGTAATTTTTTTATCCATATGTATTAAGAGTTTTATCACTAAAATTGACAAAGGGGGGGGATTGTTAGAGCACTCCTCGGTTGAACCCACCAAGCGTTGGTATGTCAAGTTTGGTTGTCATATTTTAGTGAATCAAAACTCATCTAAGAGTCGCTTGATTATGTACTAGAGACAACTTCGTATAGGTTAGACTAGAAAGTCTAGGAATATGAGACATACAAGTATTACTCGAAGACCTGAAGAACGTGAAGAATTAACGAGCTACAACGACGACATCATCCTTCCTCTTGAGGTTCGTAATATTGACTTGAACTGTTTCATTACTAACGTATCTTTCAAGTCGTTCTATATTGAAAACATAACTGCGAGGCTGTGAATGATTATTATACTATAGTAGTGAGACATGATCATATGATCATAGTATTAAGGAATTAGAATACGAAGTATAAAGCTTGTATTTTGAACTTCGTAGGTATGACATCGACATAATCGTATGAATGCTATTGTGATTATGTTTATGGGTAAAGGTGAATATTTCATCATAGGAAACAATGTTTACATTTGTTTAAAGGAAGTACATTCATGAACTTGTTTTATGAATCGAAAGGGAAATCGCTAGGCTTATTGGTACTGTTATTCATTGCATATCTTTGGATTACCAATATGTGTGAGTTAGTAGAACCGATCATAACTTGTTATGTATCTTGGTATAACTAATCACAGTGCCTGACTTATGATTTGGTATGACTGGTTTTTATTAATTAGTGTAACCGATCCTAAGTAATCACTTGAGATGGTATGATCGATATTTGTAATTGGTGTGACCGATCCTAGTAATTGGTGTGACCGATCACAAAAGAATTGTGTAATCGATCCTTGTAATTGGTGTAACCGGTCCTTGTAATTGGTGTAACCGATCCTAGTGACTTGTGTAACCGATCACAAGCATTACCATGAGTATATGGTAACCGGTACTTCTGTATGATACTAGTTGCGACTAGAGTCGATTCTCCTTTAACCTTAGGTTTATCACGAAACCCTGTAGGTTAACGAATTGAAAACTTCATTGGGATTGTGAAGCCAGACCCAACTATTTTCTATGTAGTTGCGTGTTCTGATCTTACTTTTACTATCGTGATTGAGTACTATCTTTGCTAAGATTTGCTTGAGATTTATCTCTGATAGGTAAGATTAAATGTAGTCACAAACATCTTCGTCTCATTGTTTGTGATTCCACAATATCTTGTTTCGCTTCCATACGATTAAGATTATTGTGAGGTGATTGATAATACTAGGCTGTTCTTCGGGAATATAAGTCTGGTTTATCAATTGTTTCCTGTGCACCTTGATTTATCAAAAGACTAAAAAAAAACTCATAGGTATTTCTATGGGAGACAGATTTATCTATTCCAATATCCTTTTCTGTGTGAGACAGATTTGTTTATCAAGTCTTCGACTTTGGGTCGTAGCAACTCTTGGTTGTGGGTGAGATCAGCTAAGGGAATCAAGTGCGTAGAATCCTGCTGGGGTTCATAGACGTAAGGAGCGCAACTATACCTTGATCAGTATAAGATTGATTAGGGCTCAACTACATTCCAGTCCGAAGTTCATTGGTAGTAGGCTAGTGTCTGTAGAGGCTTAATACAGTGTAGTGTTCAAAGCTGGACTAGGTCCCAGGGTTTTTCTGCATTTGCGGTTTTCTCGTTAACAAAACTTCTGGTGTCTGTGTTATTTCTTTTCGGCATTATATTTTATTATATAATAGAAATATCACAGGTTGTTCGTAAGTTCAATCAATTGTGAATCCAACCTTTGGTTGTTGATTAAATTGATTGACACTTAAACATTGGTTTTTGGTACCGTTCAAGTTGTTTCACATAATAATCAGGCTCGCAGATTTTTATCTGTTTTATTTGCTGATTACATTGTGAAACAGAGATATAAACTTTTTGATATAGTTTTCTATAAATTGAGTCTGACCGTCTAGTTGATTCTCTTGAAAGTATATTGTAGTTTTTCTAATCAGAGTGCCGAACGAAATATTGGGTGTGGTTGTTAGACCCCTCGCTTTTTCAGTTATCAAAACGATAACTTCGTAAAGACGAAGACAAGATCCAATGCTCCCAATTGGAGAAAAACTAACTTGCAAAAGAATAGTCAATCCAATTCTCTTCCGAGAATTCTAGAAGAGAGTAATGGGAAGAAGGTTACGGTTGTTCCTAAACACACTCAGAAGTGGATACCAAAGGAAGTCAATGATGCTTTGAGTGTGAAAAGGAATGATCTCCCAGAAAATTCCATGACTATGGAGAAGGCAGTATCCATAATGTTGGAACTTAAAAAGTTCTTTGGAAAAATGGATTTGGATGTGAAAGGTTCTAAAAGCGATCTCTTTCATGATAATCCAAAAGTGAAACAGAATAAGCCAAAAACTATAGATGGTGAAAAATCCATAGTTACAGAAAAGTTTGTTTCAGTCACTTGTGGTAAGAAAGACATTGTTCACCTCAACACAACTTGATTGTGTTGTAAGTGCATCCTCACCAAGGAATGCCATGTTATGTATATGGTAAGGGAAGCAAGAGAATTGGGGCGCACAGATTATGTTCGGTAAGGTTGTAGAATTCGATTGGATTCTTCTAAAAAGGTATGTATATAAACTTGAGAAAAATTTGTGTTTTTATTTGCTTAGAATACATATAATGATCCATATACCTTGTTTATCGTTCATTTCTACATAACTTGATCTGTGTTTAAGGTTCTTAAATGTTTAGGTTTGAAAATAGTAGTTCGGGATGTTTGGACTTCATGGTACACATACCAGGTATGCATACCATCATTTAAAATAAAAATCCAGGGATTTTAGTACGCATACCCATTTGCAAACTGGTTCAGGTCATGAAAATTCGTTTGCAATCCAGTATGCATACTGGCCTGTAGACGTCGATATTCGATAAACTTGTTTTGGTCGTAACTTCTTCGTACGAACTCGGAATGACCTCATTATTTTTGCATTCTCTTCCTCTTTGAATTCTCTTCAAAATAAAGATGATAATTCTTGAATTTGGATGAGTTAAGGTTGGTCTTTATCCCATCTCTTGTTTTGAGTTTTTTGCTCCATTTTGTCTCACTTGTTCCACTTCTCTTGGACTTGGGCACTTAGATTCTTGGAGTATTTATCTTCTAAGATCATTTGTAGCTTTTACAAGAATGATTTTGGTGAATCATAAAGAAGGAAGTTCAAGAATAGGTTGTAGTATGCATTGCTATGTGATTCTTGAATGTTCACAATCATCTTATGTGAACTATGGTGCATGGTCATTAATGACTTTGTATATTCTTCTTTGTTAAGAAAATCTTTTTATACGCCTTTGGTAGCTATTCTTGGTGTAAATCCATGCGAAAAAAGATTGATTCCACCTTCAAAGGACAAATCATCTTGTATGTGCATTACGAGTTTGTCTCGACGTCTAGGAAACTTCTTATGAGAATTTATTCTTGTCTTTTAAGAAGGATAACTAGGGTTTGGAATAGCAAATATTGTGATTACACATAGCTATTTCCAACGTTTTCATCTTGCAATGTTTTAGATTTATTTATTTAAATTCTAAGTTATTTGGAAGATGATTTTGCAGTATTAATCTTTATTGGTTTTATATATTGCAAAAATTATTATGGGATATGTGTGTTTACGTCCGTGAACGATGATTGTCCCATATATGCTCAAAAGTTAAGTCTATCATATGTCTTTATGCAAATATTGATGAAAGATAGAATGAACTTTTGACAATAAAGATTAAGTCTATTATATGTCATTATGCAAATATTGATGAAAAGTAGAATGAATCTTTGTATATTCCGTGGTATTGGTCTTTCCCTGATCCACATCTTTGTGAAACTACTGTGTGGTTCCGTAAGTTTTCTTACGTTGAGCACTTCCGATTAAATTAATCATTTCCTTGGTGGTTAATTTAATTGAGATTTTTGGATACAAATTCATGCCTCATGTGATTTGTTAATGTCTAAAGAAATCCTTCTTTTCTTGTAAAAGTAAGGTCGCTCTTGTTGTTCTTTCGGGAAAGACATTTTATGGGGGGGAGTTCTTAATTGAACTTGTGCTTAATTGCCAAATCTTTGTGGGGAGTGCGGCTGTGGAATATTGTAGGAGTTTTCTTGTATCTTTATAAACTCCATGATGAATACACTAAGTTTCGACTATGTGAAATCATCGAAACAAAGTTGATATGTTCTCTTTTAGTCATGAAGTATCTCTATGGAAATTTCATTATGATCCCGCTAGTTTTCGTACCTTTGCCAATTTATATTGACAAAAATGGGGAGAATTATTTTGTAGTTCACACTACATATACATATGGTTTACGGATCATTATGTAAGAGGGAGTGGTTTTCATTGTGAGATGAAGTATTGACTTAGGGGGTGTTAGAGCACTGCTCGGTCGAACTTGCATGCGTTTCTATCTAAAGCATGTTTGTCAATGTTAGTGATCAAAACTATAAGTCTTGATTTCTAGCCGATTTCTAGATGTCTCGAACTAGGACATAGATTGTGTAGTTGAGCATTAGACATCACGGCGTTCATCATTTGAAGACGAAGAACTACTAAGGGGATCTTGTGGAACTTCATCAACAAAAGGTATGTGGAGACTGAAACTCATCTATAACTTGGAAAGTCTATTTCTACTATATCTTTTATATTGAGACATAAGTCGTATTACGATATAGTTTTCTATTATACACATTTGAGATTTTGAGCTGAGTTTATCTCACTTACATATTTCTCGAAATATGTGTTGGCAAGCTTTCGCTTCGACCAAGTTCATCTTATATTCTTGACGAAAGTCAAAATATGATCATGTGAAGATTGCCGAGTAACATCTTACATGGTTTGTGTGATACAATCATTTGGTGTAGACTTGGAATGTTTCATTATGATTATTTCAATATCTTGAAAATTGCTTTGATGCTAATAGTGTGTGAAAACGGCTATTGTAATCCTCTAAGAAAGTTTCAATGATTGAAATAAAGAATTTAGAATCAAGTAACCATATTTGGATATAAACATAGTGTGTTCTCACATTTGTGTATAAGTCTAAAACCGGGAACCTGAAGTATGCGTACCCATACGCGTACTGGAAGTTGTTGGATGTCTAGGCAAATATGCATACCCGTACACATACTGGCGGAAGTCTCACGTTCGTGAATTTCTGCTGGAGTTTGGAAGTGTGAATTGATATGCGCACCCGTACGCGTACTGGCATAACCAAACTCGGTCCATCTACTTAAGTATGCGTACCCGTTTGCATACTTGAGTTGGTTACTTTCTAAAATCGGTTGTACATGAACTTAAACATTTATAAAAATAAGGAATGCAATCTTTGCAAACCGTGGCTATAATGTTCATGAATTGATTCGAGTGAATCAAACCGCTTTTGCTTCAATTGTGTTCTTGTATACTTTTATGAGAATATAGCAATTGAACGGCTCTTTAACTAGTTTCATTTGAGTCATTTGAACTAGTTATGGTTAAGATGAATAAGCTTGATATGAAAGTAATCATATGGCTAACTTCGGTTAACTATTGTTGAGCCAACATGATGTACACGTTTGGGTACGGTTACATAAACCTATATGAGGGTACATTTCATTTGTGTGTAACAAGCTATGTTCGATCTAACGGTTGAAAGATATTAGCTTGGTTAAATAAGGTTTTTCATCTAACAGTGAATATTGAATGCTTTGTTACCAAGGTAACTTGGATTGCAAACCCTGATTTGAAAACTATATAAAGGAGAACTCAAGCAACTGGGAAACCCAATCCCCACACCTCCTGCGTGTTACTAGTTGCATCAAATAGAGTCGATTCTCCTTTAACCTTAAGTTTCTATCGAGACCCTGTAGGTTAACGACTTCAAAGACTTCATTGGGATTATGAAGCCAGAACCAACTATTTTCTTTGTAGTTGTGTGTTCTGATCTAGCCCTATTATATCGTTTGAGTACTATCTTCTCTAAGATTTGCTCTAGATTTAATCTCCGATAGGCAAGATAAAAAGTAATCAAAAACACCTTTGTCTCATCGTTTGTGATTCCACAATATCTAGTTTCGCCATCATACGATTTAGATTATTGTGAGGTGATTGATAATTCTAGGATGTTCTTCGGGAATATAAGTCCGGTTTATCAATTAGTTCCTGTTCACCTTGATTTATCAAAAGACGGAACATAAACTCATAGGTATTTCTGTGGGAAACAGATTTATCTATTCAAATAGACTTTTCTGTGTGAGACAAATTTGTTTATCAAGTCTTCGACTTTGGGTCGTAGAACCTCTTAGTTGTGGGTGAGATCAGCTAAGGGAATCAAGTGCGTAGTATCCTACTGGGATCAGAGACGTAAGGAATGCAACTGTACCTTGAATCAGTGTGAAATCTATTAGGGTTTAACTACAATCCAGTCCGAAGTTTATTGGTAGTAGGCCAGAGTCTGTAGCGGCTTAATACAGTGTGGTGTTCAAACTGGACTAAGTCCCGGGATTTTTCTTCTTTTGCGGTTTTCCTCGTTAAAAAAATTCTGGTGTCTGTGTTATTTCTTTTCCGCATTATATTTTGTTATATAATTGAAATATCACAGGTTGTGCGTTAAGATCAATCAATTAGATAATCCAACCTTTGGTTTTTGATTTAAATTGATTGACACTTGAACATTGGTCTTTGGTACCGTTCAAGTTGTTTTACATAATAATCAGGCTCGTGGATTTCTATCTGTTTGATTTGCTGATTACATTGTGAAACAGAGATATAAACTCTTTGATATACTTTTCTCAAGATTGAGTCTGACTTTCTAGTTGATTCTCTAGAAAGTATATTGGAGTAAGTCCTCTCAGATTGCCAAACAAATTATTGGGTGTGGTTGTTAGACCCCCGCATTTTCAATTGGTATCAGAGCAGGTAAACACATTAAAGACCTTATTAGTTTGTATTTGCGGTGATCTGATAATGGACAATATTGTCTCTGAAAACACTTCACCAGAAATGGATAAACTCAACATCGAGCATGTTCTAGAAACCATCGATAAGGTTGAGAATCCTGATTTAAAAAAACTCATCAATTTTCTTTGTCTCGAAAAACATCGTTCGATAAGAAAAAATGATGGTCTTCATTGCGAAGTATATATCAAAAAAATATGAGCTTCGAGAACACGCTGAAGAGGTAGTTGATCTCTAGAAGAAGTTAGATGAACAAATCCGGATCAACTCTGATCTTGCTGTAGAAATTGCAAAACTTAAGGATTTGAAATCTGTAAAGTCATCTTCAATGGTTCTAAATAACTCCTCTAATTCTTCCTTGAAGAATTGTCGTAAGTCAGGTGATAAACAAGGTCTAGGCTTTGTGAAACCTGATAGTGCTCAGAACTCCTCGAACAAGGTTAAGGATGTTGGAACATGCTTGTTTTGTGGTTCTCATGATAACTTTCAACATGTTTGTTTGCCTTTCAAGAAAAGATTAAAAGTTGCTGGTGATCTTCATAAGAAAGCTGTACAACTTTTGTCTTCTCTTAAAAGACATTCAATATTAACAAGAAAGCCAAATGTGGTTAGTAGTGCTAGTATGGGAGCTTTTGCTCTAAAGTCAACATCACCTTTTCAATGGTTCCTTGATAGTGGATGTAGTAGGCATATGACTGGAGATTTCTCTTGGTTTATCAACTCAAGATATTTTGATGGTGGACCAGTAACTTTTGGAGATGGAAGTTGCTGCTACATAAGCAAGAAGGGGGCGATCAAATTACCTGGCGTTCCTGAAATACATGATGTCGTATACGTTAAAGGTATGACTGCTAATCTTCTTTCTGTTAGTCAAATCTTTGACAAAGGCCATAAGGTTGTCTTCAATGATAAAGGATGTGACATTGTCGACAAATCTGGAAAAGTGATTTTTCAAGGATCGTGTGTCAAAAATAATTGTTATCTAGATACCCAGTTCAGTAATTGTTGCAATTTGACTAAAGTAGAATCTACACACCTTTGGCATGAGCATTTTGGTCACATCAATTATCGTCTTCTAACTAAGATCATTAACAAAGAACTTGTTAGAGGCGTTCATCAATGCTAAGGTCGAAGGTGTATGTGGTGCCTGTCAAAAAGGTAAACAAACGAAAGTTCCACACAAATCATCTCGAGATATCCTCACCAAAGCTCCACTCGATTTAATTCATATGGATCTTTTCGGCCCAATTCAACAATCTACGATGGCTGGAAAGAAGTATGCTTTGGTTATGGTGGATGATTACACCAGATTCACTTGGGTGGAGTTTTTGGCTCACAAGAATGAAACGCTCAGTGAGTTCAAGATTATTGTTAATAGAATCCAGAATGAACAGGGTCGCAAACTAAAGAAAATTAGAAGCGATCGTGGCACTGAATTCAAAGACACCAAAGTATTTGAATACTGTGACTCTCTGGGAATTATCCAACAGTACTCACCACCTATCACTCCGCAAGCAAATGGAGTTGCAGAAAGGAATAATAGAAATATTCAGGAAGTGGCTAGGGTAATGCTCCATAACAAAAACTTATCGTTAAGGTTTTGGGGTGAGGCTGTCTTTACGGCTTGCTACTTGATCAATCGTGTTTATTTATGGTCAAAGACCTTAAACACTCCATATAAGTTGTGGTACGGTAATAAACCCAACTTACACTACCTTAGAGTGTTTGGCAGTAAGTGCTACATTCTAAAGGACCGTGAACAGAAAGGGAAATTTGATTCAAAAAGCGATGAAGGTATTTTTGTTGGCTATGCATCTGACAGTCGTGGTTTCTGAGTGTTTAATCTCATAACCCAAGTCATGATGGAATCTGCAAATATTATCATTGATGATATAAGTAATTTTTGTCATGATGACTCTCCTGCTGAATTGCCTCCAACCGAAACAATTGAGAAAATCAAAGAAACTCCAGAATCAGTCGAAGTTGTCCCAACGATTGCTGATCCTGATGTCTCTAGTGATGAGGAGAAAAGCTCTAGTCAGGCTATTCCTGTTGAACAAGATCGTGCTCCTCCAAGGCATCTCTGGTTTCAAAGGAATCATGATACTAACAATATCATCGGAGTTAGGGAGTCTACGTCGAAGACGAGAGGACAACTTCAAAATATTTACAATTTTGGTTGTTATCTATCGCAAGTAGAGCCAAGGAATATTGATGAAGCTCTTAGTGATCCCCATTGGGTGAATGCAATGCATGAAGAGTTAAATCAATTTCAAAGACAAGAAGTATGGAAAATCGTACCTTGTCCCCCCAATATCAATATTGTTGGTACTAAATGGATATTTAAGAACAAGTCTGATGAGTTCGGGACTATTGTCAGAAACAAAGCCAGACTTGTCGTAGGGATATTCACAGATTGAAGGAATTGACTTTGACAAACCTTTGCTCCTGTGGCCCGCCTTGAGTCCATTCGATTGTTATTAGCTCATGCTTGTTTTCTTAAGGTTAAGCTATTCCAAATGGACATCAAATCCTCTTTCCTAAACGGGAACTTAAAGGAAGAAGTCTATATTGCTCAACCTAAGGGATTTGAAAACCCTGATTTCCTTGATCATGTCCTTAAGCTCAACAAGGAATTATATGGGTTAAAACAAACGCCTCGTGCCTGGTTCGAAAAACTAACTACATCTCTTCTTAGGAAAGGTTTTTCGAGAGGTGGAGCAGATAAAACATTTTTTACCAAATGGAGTGGGAAAGATGTTGTGATTGCTCAAGTTTATGTAGATGATATCATCTATGGATCAACATCGGAGAAACTTGCAAAAGACTTTCAAGTCTCTCTTGGTAAGGAGTTTGAAATGAGCAATGTTAGTGAATTAAAATTCTTTTTGGGTTTACAAATTCAATAACACAAGGATGGAATTTACTTATCTCAAGAGAAATACGCCAAAGATATTGTTTTAAGATTCGGCCTTGATAAGTCCACTCCAAAACTGACTCATATTCCTACCACTGGTAAACTACATCGAGATGAGAAAGGTGTAAACTTTATCGATCTATCATTGGAAGCCTTTTATATCTCACAGCCACGACCTAATATTGCTTTTAGTGTTGGTTGCTGTGCTAGGTTTCGGGCGAATCCTAGGGAGTCTCATCTTGCAGCTGCAAAAAGGATCATATGCTACATTAATCACACTGTCGGGTATGGTCTTTCCTACACTTTTGATACTAACAATGATCTTACTACCTATTCAGATGTTGATTGGGCAGGATGTGTGGAAGACAGAAAGAGTACATCAGGGGGTTTCTACTATGTAGGATTGAATCTTGTAGCTTGGCATAGCAAAAAAAAAAATCACAATCTCTCTCAACATGTGAAGCAGAATATATTGCTGCAGGTTTATGTTGTACTCAGCTTCTATGGATAAAACAAATGCTTGTTGATTTTGGAATTGAATCTGGAATAATGAAGATCTTTTATGACAACTCAAGTGCGATTCGCATCACTGAGAATCCTGTTTAGCACTCAAGAACTAAGCACATAGACATAAGGTACCATTTAATTCGAGAACTTTATGAAAATGACATCATTACTATGGAATTTGTGCCTTCCGAACAACAATTGGTTGATATTCTCACCAAACAATTAGACACTGCCACATTTCAACACTTACGGTAGTCTATTGATGTTGTTCTGGTTCATTAGTTCTCCATAACTCTTGCCCCTGCTCTTATCTCGATCTGTTGGGAAATTGAGTTTGGAATTCCTAGAGTGGTATTGCTTCATGTTTGCATTTTTTCTAGTAGATGTGTTTCTGTTAAGTATCCTAGTGTTCTTTGGAAATCCTTTTTTTCTTATAAAAGTAAGGTCGTTCTTGTTGTTCTTTCGGGAATGACATTTTATGGGGGAGAGTTCTTTTTGAACTTGTGCTTTATTGCCAAATCTTTGTGGGGAGTGCGGCTGTAGCGTATTATAGGGGTTATCTTGTATCTTTACAAACTCCTTGATGAATGCATTTAGCTTCGGCTTTATGATTGCATCTAAATAAGTTGGTATGCTATTCTCTTTTGGTCATGAAGTATCTCAATGAAAATTTCATGAGGATCCCACTAGTTTTTGTACCTTTGCCAATTTATATTGACAAAAAAGGGGGAGAATTAATGTGTAGTTTCATACTACAAATACATATGGTTTATGGATCATTAAGTAAGGGGGAGTGGTTTTCATGTCGAGATGAAGTATTGACTAAGAGGGAGTGATACATATCACTATAGTATTGTTGTCAAAGTTGTGATACAATTGAACTTTGATATTGTGTAATAATACTATGACATTGTATAACAATGATTGAGAACACTTGTTTTCTCATTGTTATCGCTACGGATCTTCAACAACTATGATGCTGAGTTGAACACGTTTAGAATCATGGAGTACTTGGAAGTGACGAAGATTCCGAGTTGTGTTGAAGATGCCAAGGAGATCAAGCATTTGGATAAGAAGCTATAAAGTTTTATTTATTTTGTAATACATATGTATTGATAGTTTTGTCACTAAAATTGACAAAGGGGGAGATTGTTAGAGCCATGCTCGGTCGAACTTGCATGTGTTGCAATCTCAAGCATGTTTGTTAATGTTAGTGATCAAAACTATAAGTCTTGATTTCTAGCTTATTTATAGATGTCTCATACTAGAACATAGATTGTGTAGTTGAGCATTAGACTTCACATCGTTCATCATTTGAAGACGAAGAACTACTAAGGGGAGCTTGTGGAACTTCATCAACAAAAGATATGTGGAGACTGAAACTCATCTATCACTTGGAAAGTCTATTTCTACTATATCTCCTATATTGAGACATAAGTCGTATTACAATATAGTTTTCTATTATACACATTTGAGATTTCGAGCTGAGTTTATCTCGCTTACATATTTCTCGAAATATGTGTTGGCAAGCTTTCGCTTCGACCAAGTTTATCTTATATTCTTAACGAAAGTTAGAATATGATCATGTGAAAATTGCCGAGTAACATCTTACATGGTTTGTGTGATACAATCATTTGGTGTAGACTTGGAATGTTTCGTTATGATTATTTCAATATCTTGAAAATTTCTTTGATTCTAATAGTGTGTGAAAACGGCTATTGTCATCCTCTAATAAAGTTTCAATGATTTAAATAAAAAGTTTAGAATCAAGTCACAATGTTTGGATATAAACATAGTGTGTTCTCACATTTGTGTATAAGTCCAAAACCGGGAACCTGAAGTATGCGTACCCGTACGCATACTGGCGTAACCAAACTCGGTCCGGCTACTTAAGTATGCGTACCCGTTTGCATACTTGAGTTGGTTACTTTCTAAAATCGTTGGTACATGAACTTGAACATTTATAAAAATAAGGATTGCAATCTTTGCAAACCATGGCTATAATGTTCATGAATTGATTCGAGTGAATCAAACCGATTTTGCTTCAATTGTGTTCTTGTATACTTCTATGAGCATATAGCAATTTAACGGCTCTTTAACTAGTTTCTTTTGAGTCATTTGAACTAGTTATAGATAAGATGAATAAGGTTGATATGAGAGTAATCATATGGCTAACTTCGGTTAACTATTGTTGAGCCAACATGATGTACACGTTTGGTACGGTTACATAAACCTAAATGAGGGTACATTTCATTTGTGTGTAACAAGCTAAGTTCGATCTAATGGTTGAAAGATATTAGCTTGGTTGAATCAGGTTTTTCATCTAACGGTGAATATTGAATGCTTTGTTACCAAGGTAACTTGGATTGCAAACCCTGATTTGAAAAATATATAAAGGAGAACTCTAGCAATTAGGAAACCCAGTCCCCACACCTCATGTGTGTTACTAGTTGCATCAACTAGAGTTGATTCTCCTTTAACCTTAGGTTTCTATCGAGACCCTGTAGGTTAACGACTTCAAAGACTTCATTGGGATTGTGAAGCCATACCCAACTATTTTCTTTGTAATTGTGTATTCTGATCTAGCCCTATTATATCGTTTGAGTACTATCTTCTCTAAGATTTGCTCGAGATTTAATCTCCGATAGGCAAGATAAAAAGTAATCACAAACACCTTCGTCTCATCGTTTTTTATTCCATAATATCTAGTTTCACCATCATACGATTTAGATTATTGTGAGGTGATTGATAATACTTGGCTGTTCTTCGGGAATATAAGTCCGGTTTATCAATTGGTTCCTGTTCACCTTGATTTATCAAAAGACTAAAAAAAAACTCATAGGTATTTCTATGGGATACAGATTTATCTATTCCAATAGACTTTTCTGTGTGAGACAGATTTGTTTATCAAGTCTTCGACTTTGGGTCGTAGCAACTCTTAGTTGTGGGTGAGATCAGCTAAGGGAATCAAGTGCATAGTATCCTGCTGGGATCATAAGACGTAAGGAACGCAACTGTACCTTGAATCAATGTGAGATTGATTAGGGTTCAACTATAGTCCAGTCCGAAGTTCATTGATAGTAGGCTAGAGTCTGTAGCGGCTTAATATAGTGTGGTGTTCAAACTGGACTAGGTCCCGGGGGTTTTCTGCTTTTGCGGTTTTCCTCGTTAACAAAATTCTGGTGTCTGTGTTGTTTCTTTTCTGCATTATATTTTGTTATATAATTTAAATATCACAGGTTGTGAGTTTAGATCAATCAATTAGATAATCTAACGTTTGGTTGTTGATTTAAATTGATTGACACTTGAACATTGGTCTTTGGTACCGTTCAAGTTGTTTCACATAATAATCAGGATCACGGATTTCTATCTGTTTGATTTACCGATTATATTGTGAAACAAAGATATAAACTCTTTGATATACTTTTCTCTAGATTGAGTCTGACTGTCTAGTTGATTCTCTAGAAAATATATTGGAGTAAGTCCTCTCAGATTCCCAAACGAATTGTAGGGTGTGGTTGTTAGACCCCCGCATTTTCAGGGGGAGTGATACATATCACCATAGTATTGTTGTCAAAGTTTTGATACAATTGAACTTTGATGCTGTGTAATAATACTATGACACTGTATAACAATGATTGAGAGCAACTGTTTTATCATTGTTATGGCTACAGATCTTTAACAACTATGATGCTGAGTTGAACACGTTCAGAATCACTGGAGTACTTGGAAGTGACGAAGATTTCGAGTAATGTTGAAAAACCAAGGAGATCAAGAATTTGGATGAGAAGCTACAAAATTATTTATTTTGTAATCCATATGTATTGATAGTTTTGTCACTAAAATTGACAAAAGGGGAGATTGTTAGAGCACTGCTCAGTCAAACTCGCAAGCGTTGTTATCTCAAGCTTGTTTGTCAAGTTTAGTGATCTAAACTATAAGTCTTGATTTCTACTCTACTTATAGCTATGTCTCGAACTAGGATAGATTGTGTAGTTTGGCTTTAGACTTCACGACATTCACCAATTAAAGAAGAAGATCTACTGAGGAGCTTGGAGGAACTTCATCAACAAAAGTTATGTGGAGACTGAAACTCATTTATCACTCAGAAGTGTATTTCTACTCTATCTCCTATTTGAGACAAAGGTCGTATAACTATATAAGCTTTAATTTATACATATTTTTTTATTTCGAGCTGAATTTAACTCGCTTACATATTTCTCGAAATATGTGTTGGTAAGCTTTCGCTTTTACCAAGTTCATCTTATATTCTTGACGAAACTCAAAAGATGATCATGTGAAAATCGCCTGGTAACATCTTACATGATTTGTGTGAGACAGTCATTCGATGTAGACTCAGAATGTTTCGTATTGGTCATTTGATCACTTGAAAATTGCTTTGAAGCTAATAGTTTGTGTTAGACAGCTATTATCGTCTTCTAAGAATGTTTGAATGATTGAAATGGGAGTTTAGAACAATTAACCATAATTGGATAATAAGCACAGTATGTGTACTTGCATATGTGTGATCCAAGACCGGGAACCTATTATGCATACCCGTATGCGTACTAGTTGGTTAAGTGAAGTCCGGGAGCTAGAGTATGCGTACATGTAAGCGTACTGGCGAAGTTAGTTGAAGTCCGGGTACTGTAGTATGCGTACCTATACGTGTACTGGTTTCAACTGAAGTTTGGAAGTGTACGACAGTATGCGTACACATTTGCATACTGGCAAACACAATCCAAGTCCGGCTACTTAGGTATGCGTACCCGTTTGCATACTTTAGTGGGTTATGTTCTAGAATCGGTTGTGCCATGAACTAATACATTTATATAATAAGGAATGCAATCTTTTGCAAAACGTGGCTATAATGTTCATGAATTGATTCGAGTGAATCAAACCGATTTTGCTTAAATTGAGTCTTGTATACTTCTATGAGAATATAAACAATTGAACAACTCTATAACTAGTTTCATTTGAGTCATTTGAACTAGTTGTGGTTAAGATGAATGAGGTTGATATGCAAGTGTTCATATGGCTAACTTCGGTTAACTATTGTTGAGCCAACTTGGTGTACACGTTTAGGTACGGTTACTCATATCTAAATGAATGTACATTTCATTTGTGTGTAACAAGATAAGTTCGATCTAACGGTTGAAAGATATTAGCTTGAATCTAATCAGGTATTCATCTAACGGTGAATATTTATTGATTTGTTCCAAAGCTATCAAA
Organism: Papaver atlanticum; assembly: GCA_023531105.1. NCBI lineage: Eukaryota > Viridiplantae > Streptophyta > Magnoliopsida > Ranunculales > Papaveraceae > Papaver > Papaver atlanticum. Next base: position 3,938,615 of record JAJJMB010017528.1, on the reverse strand, counting down.
CCCTGATTTGAAGACTATATGAAAAAGCGGGGGTCCAACAACCTCACCCAATATTTCGCTTAGAAATCTGTATGGACTAACTCCAATATACTATCAAGAGAATCAACTAGATAGTTAGACTCAATCTTAAGAAAGGTATATCAAAGAGTTATATCTCAATCTCTCAATTCAATCCGCAATCAAACAAATAGGAATTTGCGAGCCTGATTTAATATAAGAGAGGTGGAAAACTAGATAATTGCAGTTTATTATTAGTTTTCGATTGATTTGATTGACTAACGGTTGTTGAACTTTGATTGCACCTAGTTTGTTTATGCTTGAGAATCTTCTCTTATGATATAAGATTCACTCAAACTAGATCGAAGTTTGGACGGGGATCTTTAGACTATTTATAGATTTAAAGACGTCTTGTGATAGTCCATTGTTAACAGACTCCGTTCTGTGTGTGATTGATCACAAGAGATTTAAGTCTATTGTGTGCAGGTGTTTATTTAAGATCTAAGAAGATTTGAAGACGAATAAGATTTCTGATTTGGGTTCATAATCTTTGGTGTGCACAAAACTTGATCGGTTGGGGATCCAACTATAATCGGTTTATACTTGTGATAATCTAGATTGATTAGTTGAGTAGATCGGCATCAATATGTTTCTTTGTGATTCGAAGTATTGATTGCAAAATCTTGACAATTACTTTGGTAGTTGTTATTGGATAGATCTAAGAACCTGACAAAGGAGTTTATTGGGATAAATGGAAGAGCCTTTTGTCAAACTAATATCACTTGATTGAAAATAGTTGCTACCAAACATATTTATTATTCCTTTACTATTTGGAATACGAACCAAAGGAATTGTTCCAAGTGCGTAACTTATTGCAAGTTGGAGGCGCAGGGATACAGACGGAACTAGGCAAACTATAGGTGTAGTTGCTTGGTCTTAACTATACGAAGTTGGTTTAGATTTTGTATAGCGGGTTAATCCTGAGAGTATTCAATTCTGGACAAGGTCCCGGGGTTTTTCTGCATTTGCGGTTTCCTCGTTAACAAAATCTTGCTGTGTCTTTTACTTTTCTATTTCCGCAATTATAATTTTTTTTATTATAATTAGAAGTAAAATACACGAACGTTAAATCCTATTTACTTGATAGCAATCCTATTGTGTTTGGTTAAGTCCGAACCTATTATCAAGTAAACATACTTCGTTGTTGTATTGTCTCGATCTTGTATCCATAGTCAATCACACAAGTTATCTTGTTGTCGTATTGTCTCGATCTCATATTCATAGACGATCACACGAAGTGTGAACCGATTAGTTGTATTTTCTCGACTCAGTCCATAGAAAATCACTTTCGGAGAAAGGACTTATAGGTGGAAAAGTTTTAGATTGAGGTATATTTGGGTACCCTCGTCTTTTCAATTGGTATCAGAGCAGGCCAACACGAAAATATCTAACAATCTGTGTTTGGTGCAATCCAAATTATAAGAAAATGAATGATTCAGTTAACGTAACGGCAGGATTTGACTACTTCAAAAAATCATGGTGGAAGACACGAATGAAGTATGTAATACTCTTATTCCTAAATGTATTAGGAATTGGAATTATGTCTATGTATGTCTTGAGGGACTTACATAATCAGTGGGATATCATAGGATTGTATATCATTGTGTTTGACTGTGACAATGATACATTGCTCTATGAGACAGGTTGTATCTCGAAAATGCATAAGATTCCTCTCAGAATTTTTTATTACATGAACCATGGCTATTGTGTTCTTGAAAAATCAGGAATCTTAAATATATTTTGGATATCCTACCAAAGTATATATATGTACATTTTCAGATCTAAGACTGTCAATGTATCGCTATCTAGGATGCGATTTTGGAAACCATGTAACCTTACAAGGAATGATTTTTCAGTAATAATTCTATTAACAATGGATTGCTTCATACACCTAACAACTGTTTTAATGAAGCAAGTGATCTTTTGAAATATTACAGGTTTTATGATTCTAATGATATTTTTAACAAAAATCATATTTTGTTCAAATTTATCTCTGCATACTCTAGTGGAAAATACTTGAGTGAATTTCAAATGATACTATCAAATTCTGGTAATAAAAGAGTAAACAGATTTTTGGACAAAAACATTGAATCAATCCGAGATAAAGATCCACACCATGAAAAAGCGGTTTTCCAAAAGAAATACCTAGATATAAAATCAGAATTGTTTCCCCACAAGCCTCGGTTTCCGATTTTGATAGAATTTCCTAAAGCTAGTTATTTCCAGTTTTTTATATGTATTCTTCCTATAAAAGATAACTTCTTTCTATGTTCAGAAAAATATTGGGGAAGATTAATCGAAACGGTAACTGGGGTTTTTCATATTTTCGCAAATATGGGAAAAAGGAAATCAAGGGAAGAAAACTCTAAAACAGACAAACTGGTTTTAAACACTTTTATCCTTCCTGGAGATATTGAGAAAATAAAGTATCCTCACTTGATCAAAGAAAAACATGATCGTACAATCTTCGTGGATAGTACATGCTTTGAAAGATATCAAACTTTAAAGGGAGTAAGTTTCACTGCTGAGAAGAGATTCTATCCAGATGTTTCAGAAACCAATTATGTGAAGTTTGTTCAAGACCGAATATGGGGAAATATGTTCGGATTTGAGAAATATTCACCTGATATATTAATAATTTTTTATGCTAATATTCACAATATTAATCATGAAAATCTTACTTTTAGTACTTTGATTGGAAGTATTGTTCATCATGTCGACAGAAAGGTGATATAAAAAATCATCAATTACAATGTGAAAGGGAATCACATGATTACCGGTTCTGAAATTGAGCACGATAACATTTCAAAACTTATCACTGGTAAAACTGTTGAATGGAAAAAGGGAAAGATGTTAACCAAAGATGTACCCTTTTACTTAAGGATTTTCGGAAAACTTGTTGTAGAAACTCACTTTGCTTGTACAGGAGATTCTTCATAATGGAGTAAAGAATTTGTTGAATTTATATACTACCTTCTAGAAGGCAAAAAGCAAATTGATATTTGTGGATTAATTATCAATCAAATGATTAAAATCATTGAATCTCTCAATACCACAGCATTCCATAGAAATCTTGGATATCCCTGTCTCATCACCAAGATGTGTGAAAAAGCAATGGGGAATAACTTTGGAGATGAGAAAGATACTAAAACTGTCTCTCAAGGAATTATCAAGCGGATGAGTGGAACTCAAAATGGATCTAGTATCTCAAATGATCAAATCTATAGCAATGGAGATCTCATGTTCCACATTTTACGACTTGGGAGACAATTAGACTGTATTCAGAAACAGTTGGCCTTTGCCTATAGAGATGATCCAGAAACTCGTGAAGGAATCCTAGCGATCAATAATGAGTTTCTAAAAGGAGAACAAGAACAAGACTCTGAAGAAGATTCTGATGAGAAAACAAATGAAGATTAAATTTATCTTCAAAAGGAAAATAGACATCAGTTTTTGATTTCTTTCAATAATTGTATAAGGTCTATTATGAATAAAACTATCTTATTTATGAATAAAATTATTAGTTTATAATTTTTCTTGTCATAGTTTTTTCGATTACATAGCCTGTGCTTGAATGCTTTATATTATTGCTATGTATGTTTATAGGATGTTTGATTTCGGTTTTCATAACCTTAATATTCGATCTCATATGGTGTGAACCCTTATGGTTTGGGTGACTTTTTGGTTTAGCAGGATTAAGTTCTAGCCCATGTTGGTAGGCTTTATCAAAGGATCATAAGCGGCTCTAATTGAAACAAATATGTGAAAAATTCGCAATATGTTGAATCATTTGGTTTAGCATAAAAGCATATGTGTTTCGGGGTTTCAACTTTTGCATCACATTAGTTAAAACCGGTTTTCAAACTTTCTATGGTAAAGTTTGCTCTTTGTTGTTGTTCTTTTGTCTTACGAGAGGATGACAACACAACGGGGGAGAGTTCTATGTGAACTTGCACTTAATGATATATGTTTCTGGGGTGAAGAGAATGCGTAACTTGAGGTAACGAATTTGTTAGTTAATCGTTTTCCTGTTTAAGAAAAGCCTGATTTTATTGCATATATTTATTGCTTTTGCTTAATAAAATTTTCAGTACAATTGATGTTTATTCCATTATTTGTGTATGGATGTATGTGTGATTCAATTGTTTCCGGTTAAGAAAAACTATTGTTATCTTTCTTTATTGTTTGGTATCAATTGTTTAGGCTTACAAAATTTCGGTGCAATTGCGGTACTATAATGTCTATGTTTGTTTCAATTGCTTCCGGTTGAGGTAAATAATTATGTAAGTTGATTTATTTGGTTTGTATGAATTGTTTATGGCTTAACAAAAAAGGTTTTTGGGATCAATTGTTTAGTCCAATTGGATTTCGGATAAGAGAAACTAAGTTAATTCTGATCTTAGTTAGACTTATCAAAGTGGAGGTTTTGGTTATTCAAGTCTAATCGAATGCCTTAACAAGAAATGCTAGTTAACAAACCTAGTATTTGTCTTGTTTAAAAGTGAAAGGTCTAAGTTATTATTTGAATAATTAGAACCTGATGAGAAAAATATAGTTAATTCTGATCTTTATTTTGGTCTTATCGAACAAGCGATTGTATTTGTACAATCGGTTTAGCAAAGGAACTAAGGTGCTTAGTCTATTTTTGGTTTGCTAAACTATTAAGGAAAATTGCTTCGGTAAATTGGTTCCTTGGTAACATATCAAAACAAAATTACTTTGTAGTTTCGGTTTTGATATTGGTTATAAAAAATGGTGTGTGAAACCCTCGTGCTTAACTCTTATAGGTTTTGCAAGTCTTTTGAGATTTGTAAGATCCTTTCGGTTTGTCCTTTATTTGCTCGTGCCTTTGTCATTTTGTGACAAAAAGGGGGAGAAATATATGGAGTAACAAGTGATTTGGTATCACTAAAGAAAGGACAATGGTGCTTAAACCTTATATCTAACGAAAGAGTAAAGCATAGACTAATGGGGAGTAACATATCATATTGATACTTGTGGTTATCTTAACTAACAAAGACGTGCGGATTGAAAATCTACCTATCTTGCCTTTTGAGGAAGTATTAGCTTTGTTATTATAATGTCAATAACGGAATTTATGGATTGAATGTATATAGGTTATTGTGCTGTTGAAACTTGGAATCAAGTGTATGTGTAATGAATTCTTGTAATTTGTTTATCCATATGATGTAAGAGTTTTGTCACTAAAATTTACAAAGGGGGAGATTGTTATAGCATAGCTCGGTTGAACCCACCAAGTGTTGGTATGTCAAGTTTTGTTGTCATATTTTTGTGAATCAAAACTCATTTAAAGAGTCGCTTGATTATTTACTAGGGTCAAATTCGTATAGGTTAGCTAGAAAGTTACTAGGATATGAGACTTACAAGTATTACGTGAAGACCTGAAGAATGTGAAGAAGTAAAGAACTACAACGACGACATAATCTTTCCACTTGAGGTTAGTAATATTTGACTTGAACTGTTTCATTCCTAACGTATCTTTCAAGTCGTGCATATTGAGAACATAACTGCGAAGATGTGTATGATTATACTCTAGTTAGACATGGTATTAAGGAATTACAATACGAAGTATAACGTCTATCTTTTGAACTTCGTATATAAGACATCGACATAATCGTATGAATGTTATTGTGATTATGTATGGGTATGGGTAAAGATTTCGTCCTAGGAAACAATGTTTTTACATTCGTTTAAAGGAAGTACAATTCATAAACTTGTGTTATGAATCGAAAGGGAAAACGCTAGGCTTATTGGTATTGTTATTCATTGCAAATCTTTGATTACCAATATGTGTGTTTAGTATAACCGCTCATAACTTGTTTATGTATCTTGGTAAAACTATTCACAAGGCCTGACTTTTGTATTGGTATGACTTTTATTAGTGAAACCGATCTTAAGTAATCACCTGAGATGGTATGATTGATTTACTGTAATTGGTATGACCAACTCTAGACATTGGGGAACCGATCCTAGTAAGAGGTGCAACCGATCACAAGTAGGGGAATCGATCCTTGTAAGAGTATCAACAAAATCTTAGAGATTGGTAACCGATCCTATGACTTGTGCAACCGAATACAAGTTAGATACCATATATATGTGGTAACCGATCCTAGTACCTAGTCAACCAATTTTTGGAAAGGTTGTGTGGCCGATCCTAGTACCCACATGGAGGTAGAACCCAAACTTGTTTTGGTAGAACCGTTTAAACCCATGATTGGTGATTTGATAGGATAATCAATCACATAGTTCTTGGAAGTCAGATGAACCAATTCTAAACTTGTTTGGAAGTGTGGCAAATCGGTTCCAAAATTGTAAATATGAAAAAGGATTTACAAAGTAAAGATGTCGACATACTTTGAACATGTGCAGTAACTCTTATCTTTTATTGTTCAAAGATATTCCTTAATAACTAAAGGAGAATCCCGGATCGAAATAAATTGAGAATCTTTTAATTAAGGTTTTTAGTTTTTATATGCTTTTAATTTCTAGCAATTAAATGCATATCTTTAGAAAATAAAGATTAGTAATGTGCATTTACTAATTGGAGATTTTCTACTGAGATTTCGGTCAATAATTGGACAGTGCATTTCCAGGAATTTTGAAAACCGTATTTGGACTTTATTGCATATCTTTGATAATATTCGGTTTTGGAAATTCATTGGTCTATAAATATTGAAGTTTGCATTTCGAGGAAACTAATCCTCAGAGCCAGCAAAACTACCTAGTTGTGTTGTTACTGGTGGAGCCGTCAATTCGTAGAGGAAAGTACCCTAATTAGGCGAAATCTCTTACGACCGCTCGTTTTAAAAGACTTCTTTTGGATTGGGAAGCTGTACGAGTACCGTTGGTGGGAAACTAGATAATTGCAGTTTATTATTAGTTTTCGATTGATTTGATTGACTAACGGTTGTTGAACTTTGATTGCACCTAGTTTGTTTATGCTTGAGAATCTTCTCTTCTGATATAAGATTCACTCAAACTAGATCGAAGTATCGACAGGGATCTTTAGAACTGTTTGTAGATCTAAAGACGTCTTGTGATAATCCAATGTTAACAGACTCCGCTCTGTGTGTGATTGATCACAAGAGAATCAAGTTGTTAGTGTGCAGGTGTTTATTGAAGATCTAAGAAGATTTGAAGACAAAGAAGATTTCTTATTTGAGTTCATAATCTTTGGTGTGCACAAAACTTGATCGGCTGGGGATCCAACTATAATCGGATTATCTTTGTGATAACCTTGATTGATTAGTTGTGTAGATCGGCATCAATACAATTCTTTGTGATTAAAAGTATTGATTGCATAGTCTAAAACAATTACTTTGGTAGTTGTTATATAGATAGATCTAAGAACCTGACAAAGGAGTTTATTGGGATAAACGGAAGATCCTTTTGTCAAACTCATATCACTTGATTGAAAAGAGTTGTTACCAAACAGATTTGTTGTTCCTTTACTGTTTGGAATACGAACCAAAGTAATTGTTCCACGTACGTGACTTATTGCAAGTTGGAGGCGCAGGGATACAGACGGAACTAGGTGAACTATAGGTTTAGTTGCTTGGTCTCAACTATACGAAGTTGGTTTAGATTTTGTATAGCGTCTTAATCCTGAGAGTATTCAATTCTGGACAAGGTCTCGGGGTTTTTCTGCATTTGTGGTTTCCTCATTAACAAAATCTTGCTGTGTATTTTACTTTTCTATTTCCACAATTATAAATTTTTTATTATAATTAGAAGTAAAATACACAAACGTTAATTCCTATTTACTTGATAGCAATCCTATTGTGTTTCGTTAAGTACGAACCTATTATCAAGTAAACATACTTCATTGTTGTATTGTATCGATCTTGTATCCATAGTCAATCACACAAGTTATCTTGTTGTCGTATTGTCTCGATCTCATATCCATAGACGATCACACGAAGTGTGAGCCGATTAGTTGTATTGTCTCGACTCAGTCCATAGACAATCACTTTCGGAGAAAGATCTTATAGGTGGAAAAGTTTTAGATTGAGGTATATTTAGGTACCCTCGTCTTTTCAAAGTCTATTGAATAGATAAATATGTCTCCCACAGTAACCGTAAACGTGTATACTTAGTCAGTTCAACAATAGTTAACCAATGGTTAGCCATATGAGCACTTTCATATCAACCTGATTCATCTTTACAATAACTAGTTCAAATGACTCAAATGAACTAGTTAGAGAGTTGTTCAATTGCTTAGATCTCATAGAAGTATACAAGACACAATCGAAGCAAAATCGATTTTGATTCACTCGAATTAATTCATGAACATTATAGCCACGGTTTGCAAAGATTGCATTCCTTATTATATAAATGCTTTAGTTCATGAACAAACCGATTTTAGAAAGTAACCAACTTAAGTATGCAAACGGGCAAGCGTACTTAAGTAACCGGATTGAGTTTTTTTTTCACTTCCAAACTCCAGCAGAAATTCACAGACGTAAAACTTCCACCAGTATGCGTACGGGTACGCGTACGTGTACGCATACTTTGGGTTCCCGGTTTTGGACTTTTACACAAATGTCAGAACACACTATGTTTATATCCAAACATGGTTACATGTTATAAAATCTCATTTCAATCATTGAAACTTTCTTAGAGGATGTTAAAATAGTTGTTATTCACAAACTATTTTCATCAAAGCGATTTTCAAGTTATTGAAACAATCAATATGACTTTCGTCATGAGTAAAGATGAACTTGGCTAAAGAAAAAGCTTACCAACACATATTTCGAGAAATAGATAAGCGAGATAAACTCGGTTCGAAATAGGTAATGTGTATAATTGAAGTCTATATAGCAATATGACTTTTGTCTCAAAATAGGAAATATAATAGATAGACTTTTGAGTGATAGATAAGTTCAAGTCTCCACATACCTTTTGGTGTCTGTGTTATTTCTTTTCCGCATTATATTTTGTTATCTAATTGAAATATCACAGGTTGTACGTTGAATCGATCAATTCGTAAATCCAACCTTTGGTTGTTGATTGAAATTGATTGATCCTTGAACATTGGTCTTTGGTACCGTTCAAGTAATCTCTCTTATATTCAATCGAGCTCGCAAATTATTATTTGTTTGATTGTGGATTGAATTGAGAGATTGAGATATAAACTCTTTGATATACTTTTTATAAGATTGAGTCTAACTGTCTAGTTGATTCTCTTGAAAGTATATTGGAGTTAGTCTATACAGATTGCTAAGCGAAATATTGGGTGAGGTTGTTAGACCCCCGCTTTTTCAAGACTTACTTGGTATGTTCCTTGAAAACCCCTTTTTACTTTTTGATCTCCAAGGGTGATTAATATAGAAAGCACATGAACCTTAGAGCGTTCACGTACGCGGACAAGATGGGAGGAAGAAGAAGGTACGCGTACCGCTTCTTTTATATACCAGAAAATGGGCTCCGATCCGTTTTTGAACCACGACCTACAAAAGGAATGTAGGATTTCTTAAGTATTCACACACAAAGGTTATGCAACTCGCGAAAGCACACAGACGTGTGAAAAGACGATGCAGTAGAAAGCTATTTTACACTTATCCAGATAAGAACAAAATAAAATATTAACCCAAGTACAAACAAATCAAATCGTTTTTTGCCCCATCTTAAGATATATACAAATGAGGTAGCGCCAAACAAGTTACCAAGTGGCAAGATGTGCAAAGTGACCCTCATGCACCATTCCCGGTTGATATTTGTGAACTATACCAGTGTGATAATCATAGTAATGATAATCAGAGTTAAATGAGCTTTCTAAATAAAAATTCATATGTCCAAAAAGAAGATTTTTATGATAACTTAAACCTATATTACAACCAAGAGAACCCGTTTGATTGGACCCGCTAGAGTTGACCACATGTTTAGTTCGTACATCATGATTACATGATTTTACATGTACGAAACTTTTATAAAATCGATTTTTATTCTTAACCGAATTAAGCTTTTCTAAGAATCTAAAAACGTACGGGTACGCATACTTTGGGTTCCCAGTTTTAAAATTTTACACAAATGTCAGAACACACTATGTTTATATCCAAACATGGTTACATGTTCTAAACTCTCATTTCAATCATTGAAACTTTCTTAGAGGATGTTAAAATAGTTGTTATTCACAAACTATTTTCATCAAAACGATTTTCAAGTTATTGAAACAATCAATATGACTTTCGTAATGAGTAAAGATGAACTTGGCTAAAGCGAAAGCTTACCAACGCATATTTTGAGAAATAGATAAGCAAGATAAACTCGGCTCGAAATAGCAAATGTGTATAATTAAAGTCTATATAGCACTACGACTTTTGGCTTAAAATATGAGATAGAATAGATAGACTTTTGAGTGATAGATAAGTTCAAGTCTCCACATACCTTTTTGTCGATGAAGTTCCACAAGTTCCTTGAGTAGTTCTTCGTCTTTGCATGATGAACGTCGTGGAGTCTAGAGATCAACTACACTTACTATCCTAGTCCGAGACTTAGCTATAAGTAGACTAGAAATCAAGACTTATAGTTTTGGCAACTAAACTTGACAAACAAGCTTGAGATAGCAACGTTTACGAGTTCGACCGAGCAGTGCTCTAACACTATATAAGTGAGAACTCTAGCAACTGGGAAACCTAATCCCCACACCTCCTGTGTGATACTAGTTACGACTAGAGTCGATTCTCCTTTAACCTAGGTTTTTCCTAAAAGCCTCATAGTTTAACAACTTAGAGACTTCATTGGGATTGTGAAGCCAAACCCAACTATTTTCTCTGTAGTTGCGTGTTCTGATCTTACTTTATACTATTGTGATTGAGTATTATCTTCTCTAAGATTTGCTCGAGATTTATCTCCGATAGGTAAGATAAAAATAAGTCACAAACATCTTCGTCTCATCGTTTGTGATTCCACCTTATCTTGTTTTGCCTCCATACGATTAAGATTATTGTGAGGTGATTGATATTTCTAGGCTGTTCTTTGGAGATATAAGTCCGGTATATCGATTGGTTATTGTGCACCTTGATTTATAAAATTACAGAACAAAACTCATAGGTATTTCTGTGGGAGACAGATTAATCTATTTCAATAGATTTTTCTATGTGAGACAAATTTGTTTATTAAGTCTTCGACTTTGGTTCGTAGCAACTCTTAGTTGTGGGTGAGATCAGCTAAGGGAATCAAGTGCGTAGAGTCCTGCTGGGATTCAGAGACGTAATGAGCGTAACTTGATCGGTGTGAGATTGGTTAGGGCTCAACTACATTCCAGTCCGAAGTTAACTTGTAGTAGGCTAGTGTCTGTAGCGGCTTAATACAGTGTGGTGGTCAAAGCTGGACTAGGTCCCAAGGTTTTTCTGCATTTGCGGTTTCCTCGTTAACAAAATTCTGGTGTCTGTGTTATTTCTTTTCCGTATTATATTTTCTATATAATTCAAATATCACAGGTTGTGCGTAAGTTCAATCAGTTCTTGAATCCGTCCTTAAGGTTATTGATTGAATTGATTGACACTTGGATATTGGTTTTCGATACCGTCCAAGTTGTTTCTTATATTAATCAGGCTCACAGATTTCTATCTGTTCGATTTGATGATTACATTAAGAAACAGAGATATAACTCTTTGATATACTTTTCTAAAGATTGAGTCTGACTGTCTAGTTGATTCTCTTGAAAGTATATTGGAGTTAGTCCATATTGATTGCTAAACGAAATATTGGGTGTGGTTGTTAGACCCCCGCTTTTTCAACTAGGACACACGGAAGTGTCGGGATTAGATTTCCCAACTGCTAGAGATTCTCCTTATATAGTCTTTCAAATCAGGGTTGCTTATAATCAAAGCTAAGATATTTTATTAACAAAGCAATCAATATTCATCGTAAGATGAAAACCTGACTTGAGATTCAAGCTAAGTTTTCTTAAAAAATAAGCAATCAATATCCACCATTAGATGGTTTAGCTTGATATACACAAATGAAATATACTTATATTCAGATATGGATGAACTATACCTAAATGTGAATAACTAGTTGGCTCAATAACGATTTAATCGAAGTTAGCCATATGAACACTTTTAGCTTAGCTATTTTCATCTAACACTTCTAGACTCAATTTGATAATCAACCAATTATGATAGATAATCAAATTATATAAATGTGTTTTAAGAGAGTGATAGACGCATTTATGTGTCTATTTTCATCTCTATTGTATATATTTTTAGTACCCATTTTTGTACTTATTATGGTGTTTTATGTCTTTGTAGGTATTTTTAGAGAAATAAGCTCTTGCGACGGAATTGGCTCGTTAAGTGGTGTTTTACACCCCAGGATGAAGTACTAAAGGCACCCCAGAAATGCACCGGAAGCACCCCAGAAATACACCGGAGGAACCCCGAAAAAATGTTGGAAAAACCCCATAAAAAAGTGTTAAAGGCACCCACCAAAATTACTAAAGGCACCCTAAAATTGGATAAGGGCACCCCCAAGGCAGCCGAGCTGTTAAAGGCACCCGAGTTTTGGATTCAGGGCACTTCACCTTCATCATTTGAAAATGGATTTTTGGCGGGAAATTTTTTTATTTCACTGGCAGTTGGTTCGATCGATTTTTGATGATGTTATGAAGAGATTAAAGGGCTGATTTCTTATGGGTAGTTGTTATATGACCTAATAAACATGTTTTGGGCTTTAGGTTCGACCGAATTTGGCTGAATAATCCGCAAGAAGAAAACAAGGAGAAACGAGTATTTCACGTGTTGAGAAGATTTTGTGGAAGATTTTGTGGAGATTAGAACGAGTTTAACACATTTTCAGCGTGCAAGAAGTGTGTGGAGATCAAACAGATGCGTGGAGGAGCTAAACAGAGAATGAAAATCTTGATTATTCCCGTACATGAATAAAAGATATTGTGAATATTTTGGAATTAATGGAGGAGATTCAACGCCTGTTTTTTGTATAAATAGAGTCCCTGGGAGACTTATAGAGGGGGTGGAGAGTTTGGGGAGCTTAGGAGAGCCAGAGAAGAAGAAATCACAAGTTGCAGAACTCAGTTTCTGCTGCTGCTGATGATGATGAACACGAAGAACATAAGACGCAACGTAACCGTCGTTCTTCAACAGTGATAGCGACACTAGGGTGAGGGTCGTAATGCGACAGTGTTAACAACACTTCATTTTTATCGTTCTCTGTAACAGCTCGGTTTGTAACAAACAGAAGTGTTACAAACCCGGTTTTTGTCAATTTTCTCCTATTTCATCATTTGTGAACCATTTTTGAGCATTAATAAAGATGAATTTTGAGCATATTTCCATGACAATGATGAGCTAATTCTCGCGTAACCAAGGCATGGAGGAAGCTATTGTTGCATGAATAATTGGTAATTATTTTACTTTTCTCTAATTTTGCAATTTATAATTCACTCAAATTACTGCTTTGCAGAATTTTAATTATTTGCATAATTTTTCCTAATTAGTTGTGATTCAATTAGATAGGTTATGCTTTGGTTAGATAATCTATGCTTAAGGGATACAATTAATGTTTGAGAATATGCTTGATAATTTGTGAATTAAGAAAAAGAGATTTTAAAAATAATTAGAGTTTTGGAATTTTTATCATCATTTATTCATGTGCAATAGTGGAATCTAGTGTCTTGGTTATTTTCACTCTAAAAATTAAATCCTTAGTTCCAGTACCTCTTGCACCAATTGTAATATTATTGTATATTTTTATTAATTTAAAAAAAAAACTCGAATCTTCACAAATCTGAACGAACCCATTCTTACCACTATTTAAAATTACATCAGAGAGTTGTCCAAATGCTTGATATCTCATGGAAATATGTGTGAAGCATTTGAAACATATTCGGCTTGGTTTGTATGTGTACAAAGTACGTATACTAGAACCAATTTATAAACATAATTCCACGGTTTGCAAACCGAGTTCGCATACCTTAAAGGCATTGAAAATTCAGGACCTTTAGTTAGCAAACACAGTTTGCAAACGAACCTAGGTATAGATAATTTAGTCTGTATACTGAGAATGTGAACAAGTTGTCATACCTGCCGATTTTAGAACATAACCACCGAGTTCGCAAACTAAGTTCGTGAACCACCGTTCTGGACCTTACCTAGTTTTTCCATTCGCAAACACAATTCGCAAACCACAGTTCCGGACCCATACAAATAAACCGATTCGCAAACAAGAGTTCCGGACCCAACTAGTATTTCACAGTTCGCATACTGGTACGCATACTGAAAAGACGAGGGAACCCAAATACACCACAATCTTTTTATTTCAACCTATAAGTCCTCTACCGAATGTGATCGTCTATGGACTGAGTCGATACAATATGACAATTCGGTTCAAACTTCGTATGATCGTCTATGGATACGAGATCGAGACAATACAATGACAAGATAACTTGTGTGATTGACTATGGATATAAGATCGAGATAATACAACAAAAAAGTGTGTTACTTGATAATAGGTTCGGTATTAACCAAACTCTATAGGATCACTATCAGGTAATGCGGAGCTAACGTATTTGTGTATTTTACTTTATTATACTCCCTCCATCCCAAGTTAGATGAGCTAGTTGTAGTTTTCACAATTCTTAAGGCAAGGAGGAAGGGGGAGTATGTTTAAGTATCTTTTTACAATTATATCCTTATGGATAACAACTAGTAAAACTTAGAAATGATTTATCTCTTAAACTATACCACGGTTTTTTGTAAACTTCATATCGTTGAAAAGCATTTTGAAACACCTATGTAACGAACATAAACATGGCTATCAAATTATACATATTTCTTATAGTAACAATAATCAATTAAAAGAGTAGTTTTAGAAATATCCCCTTGATTAGAGAGATAGCTCATCTATTTATGAGACAAAATTTAAAACCAACTAGCTTATCTAATTTGGGACGGAGGGAGTAATAAACAATTATAATGCGGAAATCAAAGTAAAAGACACAACAAGATTTTGTAAACGAGGAAACCGCAAATGCAGAAAACCCCCGGACCTAGTCCAATTTTGAATACTCTCAGAATTAAGCCGTTATACAAAATCTACTGTCAACTTCGTATAGTTGAGACCAAACAAACTACCCCTAAATACTTAGTTCCCTCAGTATCCCTGCGCCTTCGACTTTTAGAGACACGCACGTGAATAACAAGTCATTTGGATCGTATTCCAAACAGCAAAGGAAGAATCTGTTTGGTAACCACTCTAATCAATCTTTCCAAAAGATTTAGATGAGTTGTTTGACAAAGGCTCTTCCGTTTAATCTAATAAACTCCTTTGTCTAGTTAGATCAATTTAACTTTAACTACCGAAATAGTCAAGTATAAATTGCCACTCAATCAATATATATCTCAAAGAGAAATAAAGAGAATGCCGATCTCACGCAACTAATCAATCGAATAAATCTGATTCTAGTTGGATCCCAGCCGATCAAGGTTTGTGCACATTATTCACAAGATACGACAACTAATAAGAAATCTTCTTCATCTTCAAATCTTCTTTAATCCTCAATAACCTGCACAACACCACTTGAATCTCTTGTGATCAATCACGCATGGAATGGAGTCTGTTAACAGGGGATTATCACAAGATGTCTTTAGATCTAACAACATTTCTAAAGATCTTGTCGATACTCTGATCTAGTTTGAGTGAATCTTATATCAGAAGAGAAGATTCTCAAGCATAAACAAACTAGGTGCAATCAAAGTTTCAACAACCGTTAGTCAATCAAATCAATCGAAAACTAATAACACTGCAATTATCTAGTTTCCCATCAAAGGTACTCGTAGATCTTCTTGATCCCACAGAAGTCCTTAAACGAGCAGTCGTAAGAGATTTCACCTAATTAGGATACTTTCCTCTCCGAATAGACGGCTCCATCAGAAACAACAAGAAATGAGGTTTGTATGGCTCTTAGGATAGTTTGCTAGAAATTCAAACTTAGGTATTTATAAACCAAGGATGTTTGGACACCAAGGAATTTCCAAAACTGAAAGTATTCTCCAGATATGCAATGAATGCCAAATTCGGTTTTCCTAATTCCAATAAATGCTTGTCCAATATTTCCGAAATCTCTCAATAGAAATCTCAAATTAGTAAATGCACATCACTAATTTTTATTCTTTAAAGATATGCATTAATTGTTGGTAATTAAAGCATATAAAACCAAAAACCTTAATTAAAAAATTCTTAATTTATTTCGGCACAAGATCACCTTGAGTACCAAGGAATATCTTTGAACAATAAATGATAAGAGTTACTGATCGTGTTCATAGTATGTTAACATCTTTTCACTGCAAATCCTTATTTTATATTTACATGGATTTGCATTCTTGGAATCGGTTATACCACACTTCCAAACAAGTTTAAAATTGGTTTGCCTGTATTCCAAGACTACTATGTGATTGACCATACAAAATCACATACATGGGTTCAATCGTTTCTACCAATCACTAGGATCGGTTATGAAAAAGCGGGGGGATACCAACCACAACCAATAATTCGTTCGGCAATCTGTATATGGACTAAACTCCAATATAATTACGAGAGCACCAACTTAAAAGTGAAACTCAATCAAGAAATATATCAAAGAGCTTCATCTCTTTTTCAATACAATCAGCAAATCGAATAGATAGAAATCCGCGAGCCTGATTGATAAGAGAAATAACTTGGACGGTACCAAAGACCAATGCCCAAGTGTCAATCAAGTTATATCAAACAAACAAGGTCGGATTTATTAGTTGTGATTGAACTACTTTTATAAACAAATATAATGCGAAAAAGAAATAACACACACACCAGAAATTTTGTTAACGAGGAAACCGCAAATGCAGAATAACCCCGGGACGTAGTCTAGATTTTAACACCACACTGTATTAAGCCGGTATAGACTCTAGCCTACTACAAGTTAACTTAGGACTAGAATGTAGTTGAGCCATAACCAACTTTCACACCTATTAAGATACAGACGTGTTCCTTACGCCTCTAGAACAACGTCGGATTCTGCACACTTGATTCCCTTAGATGATCTCACCCACAACTAAGAGTTTCTACGACCCAAAGTTGAAGACTTATAAACAACTTTGTCTCCCACATATATGTCTATCCTTTATTCTTTTTGTTCCGTCTTTTGATACAAAGATCAAAGTGAACAGGAACCAACTAATAATCCGGTCTTATACTCCTGAAGAGCATCCTAAAAATACTAGTTACCTCACAATAACCTAACTGATTAACAGAAGAAGTTATTGTCGAATCACGAGAGTCTGAGATAAAGAACTGTTGTGATTACTATTTATATCTTACCCATCGGAGACGAATCTCGAGTAAATCTTAGGGAAGATAAAACTTAATACGATAAAACAAGCAAGATCAGAATACGCAACTATAGAGAAAATAGTTGGATCTGGCTTCACGAATCCCCAATGAAGTCTTCAAGTTGTTAATCTAGTAATGGTTTTGGAAAAACCTAGGTTAAAGAAGAATCAACTCTAGTTTGCAACTAAGACAGAAGAAAGTGTCGGGATTAGGTTTCCACTTGCTAGAGTTCTCCCTTATATAGCCTTTCAAATCAGGGTTGCTTACAATCAAAACTAAGATAGCTTAGTAACAAATCATTCAATATTCACCGTTAGATGAACTCCTGATTTAAGATTCAAGCTAAGTCTGCTTAGAAATTAAGCAATTAATATCCACCGTTAGATGGTCTTAGCTTGTTACACACAAATGAAATATACTTATATTTAGATATGGGTAACCGTCCCTAAACGTGTATATTGGGTTGGCTCGATAACAGTCAACCGAAGTTAGCCATATGAGAACTTTTGACTTAGCCGGATTCATCTAACACTTCTAGATCAAATATGATGATCAACCAATCATGATAGATAATCAAATGAATCTAATTGTGTTTTAAATAGAGTTGTTCAATTGTTTACTATCTCATAGAAATATTCATGAAAAAATTGAAAAGAAATCGGTCTGATTCGTGATTATACAAAGTACATATACAAGAATAAATTAATGAACATTAAGCCACGGTTTGCAAAGTTAATTTGCATTCCTTAAATCATAAATGTTTTAGTTCATGAGTATGAGAATCATACATAACCGATTTTATAACTTAACCACTGTGTTCGCAAATTGGGTATGCGAACAGCAGCTCCGGACCTTGGCCTAGTCAAGCCGTTCGCAAACCCGGTTCGCGAACAACCGTTCTGGACCCAACTCAGGTAAATCCGTTCGCATACTAGGTATGCAAACAAGAGTTCCGGACCTTCTCAGATAAATCCGTTTGCATACTAGGTACGCAAACAAGAGTTTTTGACCTGAATTATCACAATACAGTTCGCATACTGGACATGCATACCGTGTTGTATCCAGACATGGGTAATCGTTCTAAACTCTTATTTCAATCATTGAAACATCCTTAGAAGACGACAATGGTAATCCCACACATACCATTAGCTTCAAGTAATTTTCAAGTGATCGAATGATCAATACGAAACTTCCCGAGCTAACATCAAATGACTGTCTCACACAAATCATGTAAGATGTTCAAGGTAATTTTCACGTGATCATCTTTTGACTTAATATTTAGTTTCCAACAAATAAATTGTTTCCAACTAAACTCGTCAAGAATACGATGAACATAGCTAAAGCAAAAATCTTCCAATACGTATTACGAGAAATAGATAAGCGAGATAAACTCGGCTCGAAATATCAAATTTATATAATGTAAAATTCTATATAGTTATACGACTTAGTCTCATTAGAAGATAGAATATAGACTTCCGAGTGATAGATAAGTTTTAGTCTCCACATACCTTTTATTGATGAAGTTCCTCCAAGCTCCTCAGTAGATTTTCTTCTTCAATTGGTGAACGTCGTGAAGTCTAAAGCGCAACTACACATTCTATCCTAATCCGAGACATAGCTATAAGTAGACTAGAAATCGAGTATATAGTTTTGATCAACTAAACTTGACAAATAAGCTTGAGATAGCAACGCTTGCGAGTTCGACTGAGCAGTGCTCTAACAATCTCCCCCTTTGTCAATTTTAGTGACAAAACTATCAATACATATGGATTACAAAATAAACAAACTTTGTAGCTTCTCATCCATCATGCTTAATTTCCTTGG
>JAJJMB010017528.1:3859902-3919375 GCA_023531105.1 Papaver atlanticum | reverse complement strand
AGTGACAAAACTATCAATACATATGGATTACAAAATAAACAAACTTTTAGCTTCTCATCCATCATGCTTAATTTCCTTGGATCTTCAACTTTCCTTGAATTCTTCGTTACTCCAAGTACTCCAGCGATTATGAACGTGTTCAACTCAGCATCATTATTGTTGAAGATCCGTAGCCATAACAATAAGAAAACAGATGTTCTCAATCATTATTATACAATGTCATAGTATTATTATATAGAATCAAAGTCCAATTGTATCACAAGTTTGAAATAATATTACTATGATATGTATCACTCCCTCTTAGTCAATACTTCCATCTTACAATGAAAACCACTCCCTCTTACATAATGATCCGTAAACCATATGTATGTAGTATGAACTACCAAATAATTCTCTCCCTTTTTGTCAATATAAATTGGCAAAGGTACGAAAACTATGGGATCATAATGAAATTCTCAAAAAGATAATCCATCACTAAAAGAGAATATATCAACTTTGTTTCGATGATTTCACATAGTCGAAACTTACTGTATTCATCAAGGAGTTTATAAAGATACGGGATCACTCCTATAATATTCCACACAGCTGCACTCCCCACAAAGATATGGCAATTAAACACAAGTTCATTTAAGAACTCTCCTTTATTTGATGTCATTCCCAATAGAACAACATGAGCGACCTTACTTTTACGAGAAAAGAAAGATTTCTTTGGACATTAAAAAATCGCATGGATTTGTATCCAGAAAACTCGAATAAATTAACCACAAGAAGACCTTATTGATTAATTTAATCGGAAACACTCAACATAAGGAAACTTACGGAACCATACAGTACTTTCACATAAGAGTGGATAGGGGAAAGATCAATACTGCGGAATTTTCTCAAAAAGTTCATTATATCTTTTATCAATATTTTCATAAAGACATAATAGACTTAACTTTTGAGCATATATGAGATAATAGCAAAGTTCATGAACGTAAACACACACATATCTCATAAGACATTTGCAATATATGAAACCAATAAGATTAAATATTGCAAGATCATCTTCAAAATAACTTAGAATTTAAATAAATAAATATAAATACATTGCAAGATGAAAATCGTTGGCATAGCTATGTGTAATCACAATAATTGTTATTCCAAACCCTAGTTATCCTTCTTAAATACAAGAATAAATTCTCATAAGAAGTTTCCTAGTGTAGTTACCTAAAATCGGTGAGAGGCTAAAGTGGGATTTTAGGGTTTCTGAAAGTGAGTTATGGGAGGTTGAGCACGAACAGTCTTCGCCTAAACCACGCACAGTGGTAGTTCAAAGGCTGCTTCAGTCACGAGAATTTATGGCTGGTTTTAGGGAGGGAAGCAGATGAAGAGAGAGATCAGAGAATTCTAGGTTTGAAGAAGAATTAGTCTGAGAGATTATGAGAAAGATCGTGATATCTTAGAGAAATAGAGGACCTATTTATAGCTGAATTCTCTAATCTCAGGTCAGTGAAGATAAGGATTGCTTTCCGTGCTGTGCAGAGCAACTCTCACGTCTCTTCAAGAATAGATAGAGATAACCTAGGTTGAGTTTATCTCATTATTCCACCGCTTTTACTCTCTTCTGCAGTGAGAAATAAGACGGGTATTTCTCACACGTGCCGTAGACCTCCAAACCAAAACCCTAACTTTTATCACCCCATTTGTAGGAAGCTGAGTCAGCCTTTGTGATGATGTGTTGAGAGAGAGAGAAATATTTCCTTTAGCCGAGTTGGCCAAGATAGAGAGATATTCTCTCATTTGTGAGAATGACTAGGATGAGTCACATGAAAAAGCATGGAATACCTCAAGAATCGTATGCAGAGTGTGACGGGAGCTGAGGTTGAGCTCCCTCTCTCCATGGCCGATCACCTATGTCATGTAGAGACCGTATTATTGCTTTTGGGTCCCTTTGTTGAGCATGCGGAGCTCAAGAGAGCTTATCCACATTTTTGGATAGACATGTATAGTTCAGGCTCAATTTACTAGCCGTGAGTGTGTTTGAGAGGCTGAGAAATATTCTTGAGCCCTAGGTAAGGCGTGTGCCTATTATGGGGAATATTCGGCATGTTCAGGTTTCCTGAAAGATTTGAACCTTACTGAGATTTTACGGAGAGATGTAAATCTCTCATGGATTGTGAAAAGCGATGTGAATCTCTTTGAGATTTTGTGGAGAGATATGAATCTCTCCGGGATTTTGAGAAGAGATGTTGTTATTATAGGTTACAATTAAATTATAGGCTAAAGAGATAAAAACAACAAAACAAGAAAATGTTAATTAACACTAATAAAAATAAGAAAATAAAAGAATACTAGGGTTTCAGATTCCACCAATTTATTATGTAAAACATCCAAGTAATCTCTAAAAATTATTCATATTGTGACGCAAGACAATATCGAACCCAATCTCATGTCTCGGAATATATTACGATTAAAGCAATTATCACAACTTTCGTTGTACAAAAAGATACAATCTCCTTCGCTTATAAAAGATCAACAGTCGAAGACTATTCAAAACCAATAAAGAACAAAGCTATTAATGAAGAGAAATTAATAAATAATAAAACCTTAAAGAATATTTACTATAGAGAGTACCTGAGTATTTTACATATTAGAGCTGGTTTCATCTTCAACCCCAGTGAAGAGGGTTATCTCTCCATTATTACAAAAATAAAAATCAAAGAGAAGTAAAAGAAAATTCCTAAACTACTTTAACAGTTGGCTCCTAGCTCTCGGCCGTCTCCCCCCTTTTTTTCATCTGCTTCCACCACTATTTATATAGTTTTCAGACAAAACCACTTTCCATTTTTATTTCCACCACTACATCATCATCCAATGAAAATATGCCACGTGTTGATATAAAATAAAATCTTCCAATCAAAATGCCACATGTGTCAAATACTGAAATCAGTGTCTTAATTATTATTTCCAACCATAAAGAATAATATTTTTTTCTCAAATCTTCATATATTCCATTACCCCATATTCATAAAGAAATATTTTATTCATTAAACAATATTTTTTAAATATCCTTTATCATAATTAATGTCTTGCACATGGTCTCTACACTTCTACTCACGCCGTGTCACACTTCTACATACGCAACAATTGCACGCTTACCACACTCCCATATCCAAATAACTGGCCCAATAATTTTTCATGTTTCCTTTTGGGCTTAGCCTATTAAATCACTTCATTTCTCCAGCAGAATTCTGTATTTTAGTCCATAGAGCTTTATTTTCTAAAAAAATGCAAACTAAACAAAAACCATTAAATATGTACAAAATAAGGAACTAAATAAATGTAAATTTGAGTAGTAGATATGTAAGAATTGAGCAGTTATCACTACCCTGAGTAGAAATATCAGTAATTTCAATATTTCTCTCTTATGATGTTTGAAACATTCCCAAGAGATAAAAATTGCATGGGAAATTTTCAATTGATCCATAATTTAATTCATATAGCTAATATCGTTAAGTATCGTTGAACATCTTTGCTAAATCATATTTCTAGATTTTTCACAATACAAGTTTGACTCGAAACTTCTTCTTTGTAAATCTACTATAAGTCATACAACATAGTCTCAACAAATAGAATGGTAAGATAGTGAGTAAAATAGAATGGTTGAGTCTTCACATACCTGATACAAAAGTTCTCCAAATGTCTTCGTCAATCTTCAGTCTTCAAGGGTGATCTCTGATACTCAATCACAAATTCTAACCTAGTCCGAGAATTGAATTAGTAGACTAGAAATCAAGATATAGTTTTGATCAACTAATATTGACAAGAAGCTTGAGAAAGCAAAACTTGTTGGTTCAACCGAGCAATGCTCTAATAATCTCCCCCTTTGTCAATTTTAGTGACAAAAATATTCAATACATATGGATTCGAATCCACTATGTTATATTTCCTTGGTTCTTCAACACATGTCTTGAATTCTTCGTACTTCAAGTTCTTTTAATGTTCTACATATGTTCGTTCAGCACTTTGTTGTTGAAGATATGTAGCGATACAACTTCTGAGAAAACTCAAAAAGATCTTTATAGAATGAGGTAATCACTCTACTCATTGGTTGTTATACATAAACATAATGTTAGAACATTGCTCGGTTGAGTTTGGTTGTCATATTTTCAGAAAAAGAAACTAGACTTCAAACCCTCACTTCTGATTGGAAAAACCTTCTTATGGATAATATTGATACCTTTGAAGAGTTTCATGTTAAGCTCCCTGAGATTTTCAATGCTTTTTCCTCTCTTGGAAAGACTATTTCTGAAAAAGATATAGTATACAAGATTCTCGGATCGTTACTGTTAGAGCATTGCTCGGTCGAACTCACAAGTGTTGCTATATCAAGCTTGTTGTCAAATTTAGTTGTCAAAACTATATCTTGATTTCTAGTCTACAATTAGTTAAGTCTCGGTCTAGGATAGTGGAGTTGAGAAACGAGTCAGTCATCATTTGTGTTCTACCGTTTGAAGGCGAAGATCAACCGAAGCTTTTGGAGAACTTCATCAATAAAAGGTAAGTGAAGACAGAACCACCTATTTTTCAAGTTATACTCACTTTTCTATCCCTGAGATGATTGGTACCTAACTAATTAGACTAGCTTGCATAGACAAGAATTTCGAGTCGAGAACTAATTATTTAGTTTACGAATTTCGCGAAATATAATGACTAAGCTTAATGAACATTTGATCATACTTGATAAATTTTGGTTGAGAACAATTTATTGTTGGGAAATGGCCTGGAATAGTGATATGTATCATTGTTATTATCTAGGAATATTTTGATTTGATTTAGGAAAATATAGAACTACTATATTCGGAATACAAGACAGTGTTATCAGTTTTACAAACTGAGAAAACTGTTACATGTCTGAAACAGTAATACATATATTCGTACACGTAACGGAGTAGCTATATATCGACTTTCAGATTTAAGCATACTCGTATGCATATCATGGAATATCTAATTGTTTCGTGATCTGGATAGGTATGTGTATTCGTATACAAACCATTTTGGAACTGTAGTAAGGGAACCGGGTTAAAAATCAAACCGTTATGCGATCCGATACAGTTCTACGTTCTAGATCTAATTTTGTACCCAAACCGGTACGCAAACTGAAATGTTATGTGAACTCCGGAACCGATAAAGTCTTTAGTTTGCAAACCGGTACGTGAACTGAACTCCAGAACTCGGTAGTTGCTATAAGTTTGAAAACCGGTCCGCATACGGTGACTCAGCGACTCACGAACGGTTCAAGTATTTGTACCTTGTACATTTACAAACTATGTCAATTTTGATTCAATTGCAATTAAATTATTTCTATGAGATGATTTGCATTTGATCAATTCTCTAATTAACACTAGACTCATTTGATCAAATAATTGTGACTCAAGATTAACGTCTTTTTGAAGATGAACATGATTGTTAAGCTTTTAAGTTCAAATCGGCTAGTTTCGGCTAACCATGTTGAACATAGTCTTTATACACGGTTCGGTTACGGTTTACCTAACCATAGTGTATATCATGTATATGTGAATAAGATTCTAATCTTTCATCTAATGGTGGATGTAGTTTGCTTGGTTCCAAAGTTATCTTAGCTTAAACCTAAAGCAACCTAAGCTTTGAAGTTTATATAAGGGGAACTCTTGACAACTGGGATCTCTGACACTACTTTTTGGTGTGTCCTTGTTGTATCTAGAGTCATCCTCTCCAGAAACCCTTTTAGGGTTTAGCGACTACATATACTTCATTGAGATTCGTAAAGCCAGGTCCAGTTATCTTTTATCTTGATAACTCGAGTATCCTGATCTTGATTGTTTGTAGAGCCTTGCTCAATCAATCAAGATAAATAGTAATCACAAAGTTCTCTTCGTCCTAGACTTTGTGATTAAGAAAGTTTTATACTTGTGAGGTGAATAATAATCTAGGTTGCACTCGGGTTGCATAAGTCCGGATTTTAAGGATAGCCAGACTTTTGTCTAAGTTGCTATCGATTTCCATCACCTAGATCTTTCGTTTAGATCGTAAATCATAAAATCAATTATATGCTTAATCTGTGGGAGGCATATTTGGTTTGAAGTCTTCCATTAAGTTGAAGCAACTTTTAGCTGGTGAGACTCCTTCAAAGGGAATCAATTGCGCGGAGTCCTACTGGGATTCAAGAGGTGTAAGGAGCACGACTGTACCTGAATCAGTGGGAGACTGAGTTCGGGCTCAACTACATTTCAGACAAAAGTTAATTGGTAGTAGGCTAGTGTCTTTAGTGGATTAATACAGTTGGTATTCAATTTGGACTAGGTACCGGGGGTTTTCTGCATTTCCGATTTCCTCGTTAACAAAATTTCTGGTGTCTGTGTTATTTCTTTTTCCGCATTATATTGTTTATCTTTATAATTAAAATATCACAGGTTGTGCGATGATCAATCATAGTAGAAAGGTCCAACCTTATTTGTTAGATAAGACTTGATTGATCCTTGGACATTGGTCTTTGGTACCGTCCAAGAATTCTCTTTGTAGTTAAGTTCACGGATTCAATTCTGTAAACGTTCTAACAACAAGAGAGAGAGAGAGAGACATAACTCTAGGCACTTTCCTTGATTGAGTTTTTTACTCTCATAGTTGTGTTGAGTTTTTCCATACAGATTTCCTAAGAAAAAATTGGTGGTGTATATTGGTACCCCCGGTGTTTTCAATTGGTATTAGAGCAGGCAAACACGTTAAGACCTAATAAATCTGTATTTGAAACAGTCTGATTATATGGACAGGAGTGCAATCTCTATAAATGTACCACCAGCATTTGATGGCTCAAATTACTTATGGTGGAAAATCGTTATGCGTTCCTTTCTACAAGCCCGTGACTTTGAGACATGGAAAATTGCAGTTATTGGATACAATGCACCAACAATTGTTGTAGACGAAGCTATTGTTGCGAAGCCATTGATACAATATAGTGAATCCGAGATAAGTGTTGCAAATAATAATTCAGACGGGTTAAACGTTATTATCTACGCCATAAGCCCAGATCTTCAGCACCATGTGACTTCGTGTACTAAGTCCAAAGATGCTTGGGATATCTTAGAAATCGTATTTGAAGGGGATACCTCAGAAAAGGATGCTAGGCTTCAAAACCTAAATTCTGACTAGGAAAACCTCCATATGTCTGATGAAGATTCGTTGAAAGAATTTAATCAAAAGGTGTCTAGTATTGTTACTGCTTGTTTTGCATTAGGGAAGACTATCTCCCAAAAGGAAATTGTGATGAAAATTCTCCAATATTTACCAGCAAGATATGAGTCTAAAAAACATGCCATCATAGAAGGAAATAACCTTGATACACTTTCCAAGAACACTCTTGTTGGAAAGTTGAAGATCTTTAATCATGAAATGCAATCCATAGCCGGAAAGCATATTGCGTTCAAGGCACTGAAAAACACTAAAACCCTAAAAAGTGAAAGTGTTGACAACTCTGGAGATGAACTTGTCGATCCTGATTTTTCAGATGAAGATCTTGATAACTCAGTTTCACTGATCACAAGACAGTTTAGAGAGCTTCTTAGGAAGAGAAATAAATGATTCTCCAGAGAAAAACCTCCAATGTCAGCTAAGCCACATAATCGTATTTCTACTAAAAACAAAGATTCCAATGATACTGACGATGAGGATATGCCACAGTGCTTCGAGTGTAAAGGATTCTATCACCTTGCCAATGAGTTTCCAAATCGAAAAAAGTACACTGGCAACAAGACTATGGCTGCAACACTTGATGAGCCCTAAGATCATTATGATTCCGAAGAGGAAAAAAATTCAAGTGTAGTACTCTTGGGTGAAATTGTCAATTTTGATAATTGTAGCAATACTCATATCAATCTTGATAATTTAATTGATGATTCTTCATCAAAATCATTGGAGAATGTTATGGATTTTTCGTATACTAATGAGAATTATGATATTATTTCAGGTACCATGTGTTTAACCACCAAAGATGTTCCTGAAACAATCTCCAATCCGACATGTCCTTATTGTACTGGGAAAGGTCACGGACTCGTACAATGTTTCAAATACAAACATAAACTAAGGTATGTCAACAAACTGCAACAGAGAGCTAGTCGGTTGGCAAATGCACTTAAACTTGTTCAAAAGTCCAATCCTGAGGTACACAAAGTTAACTCTTCTTCTTCTAAGGGATTGATGGATAATGGAAATTCTCAAACAAAGAGAAGAGTCCAGACTAAACGTTCCGTTTTGAAGGATATTGCCAATTCCGTGCAGGAATCTGGTGGTGAAGAATCTTGTGCTCACCTAAACACAGTCTAAGTGTGTTGAAATGTGCATCTTATCTCATGTGCCCTTGAAATATATAAGAACTTTGCACATCAGGGCTTTGGATCAAAATTTGAATATTATTACTTAGATATCCATCTTTATTTGTTCATCCTTTTCTATGTCTCAAGTAATGTTATTAGAAATTTTGATCTGCTAAACTTAAAAAGGATAAAAATGACATTTTTATTCCATTTTAGGTTTTGTGTGTTTCAGTGTGTGAACCTTTATAAGTTTCGAAATTATGCATGATAAACGTCTTCTACTTCAAGACTCATATCTCTTTCACAAAAAGGTTTGCCCGTTGAGCCATACATTTGTGTTTCACAAATTCATTTTTCTCACGAATCATGGAGGCCCCGTGCACAACACCTTCTCGTGAAACCTTTGCTCCAATGGTTGTTGATATTGTTCCAACTAACAAGGAGAAAGAGATGTCTATTTCTTTTGTTTCATCTCTTAAGAAGAGAACGAAGAATTAGAAGAAACCTAGATCGGAATACTCCAATCAGAAAAGGTTTGAAAATCTTCTTGGAAAACTTGAGAAAACCAAGAAGGAGGTGCCGGGACTAAATAAGATTTTACAAAAATCTCTAAAAACTACAAGATGCTATTGTCAATCAACAACCTACCAGGTTTGCAGGAACTAATTCTTTAATTAATAAACCGTATGTTCCTTTGCCAGTCATTGATAAGGAGTTTGGAGATGATAAGGAATTCTTCAAAGACCTTAATGTCTAGGAAACTTATTTTGGGGAATTTATTCTTGAGAAGGATAACTAGGGTTTGGTATAGCAAAGATTATGATTACACATATAGCTATTTCCTTGAGATTAATTTATGTCGATACTATGGATACAAATCCTTGTGATTTGTTAATGTCCAAAATCCTTCTTTTTCACGAAAGTTAGGTCACTCATGTTGTTTATCTTGGGAATGACATTTTATGGGGGAGAGCTCTTAAATGAACTTTTGCTTAATTGATATATCTTTGTGGGGAGTGTGGTTGTGGAATTATAAAGGGGATGCTTGTATCTTTTTAATCTCCTAGGATGAGCGCTAAGTATTTATTACTATGTGATATCATCTAAATAAGTTGATATGAGGAGTTGCATTTTAACTATGTTATTATGTAGTATCTTCGTCTTCCTTAAAGCTTGAGATATATTTTGGTTGTATTCATTACGATCCCTCGATTTTTGTACCTTTCTTTAATTTTATTGACAAAAAAGAGGAGAAATTTAGTAGTTTCATACTACATACATATGGTTTACGAATCATTATGTAAGGGGGAGTAGATCATTTAAGCAATAGGTTTTACCTATTAAACAAAAGATATAAGTATTGATTAAGAGGGAGAAACATATCACCGTAGTATTACTTCAGAGTTGAGATACAATTGAACTTTGGAGAGAAGATAATAATACTATGTTTCTGTATAACAACGATTGAGAATATTTCTTTTCAAAAAGTTGTTATCGATATGGAATCGGTTCTTCAACAACAACGATGCTGAGTTGAACACGTTCAGAATCATTGCAACTTGAAATAACGAAGAGTTCAAGAAGAGTTGGAGAAACCAAGGAAACAAGAAGACATGGTGGATCGAGGAGTTTTTCGAAAACTTTGTTTTTTTTATCCATATGTATTAATAGTTTTGTCACTAAAATTGACAAAGGGGGAGATTATTAGAGCATTGTTCGGCCGAACTCACAAGTTGCTATATCAAGCTTGTTGTAAAATTTAGTTGTCATAATTATATCTTGATTTCTAGTCTACAATTAGTTAAGTTTCGGTCTAGCATAGTGGAGTTGAGAAACAATCCAGTCATCATTTGTGTTCTACCATTTGAAGGCGAAGATCAACCGAAGCTTTTGGAGAATTTCATCAACGAAAGGTAAGTGAAGACTAAACCACCTATTTCTCAAGTTATATTCACTTTTCTATCCTTGAGATGATTGTCGCATGACCAATTGGACTAGCTTGCATGGACAAGAATTTCAAGTCGACAACTAATTATTTAGTTTACGAATTTTTCGAAACATAATGACTAAGCTTAATGAACATTTGTTCATACTTGATCAATTTCAGTGGAGAACAATTTATTGTTGGGAACTAAATCATGATTCAAGTTTATCATTCAAAAATGACCTGGAACAGTGATATGTGTAATTGTTATTATTCATGAATGTTTTGATTTAGGGAAATATAGAACTACTATATTCAGAATACAAGACAGTGTTATCAGTCTTACAAACTGAGAAAAGTGTTATATGTCTGAAACCATAATACATGTATTCGTACACGTAACGGAGTAGCTATATATCGAATTTCAGATTTGTGTGATAAGCATACTTGTATGCATATCATGGAAAATCTAATTGTTTCGTGATCCGGATAGGTATATGTATTCGTATTCAAACCGTTTTGGAACTGTGGTAAGGGAACCGAGTTAAAGATCAAACCGGTATGCGAGCCGATACAGTTCTACGTTCTAGAACCAGTTTAGTACCCAAACAGGTACGCAAACTGAAATGTTCTGTGAACTCCGGAACTGGTAAAAGTATTTAGTTTGCAAACCGGTACGTGAACTGAAAAGCTCTGTAGACTCCGGAACTTTGAGTTGATTCAAAGTTTGCAAACCGGTACGTGAACTGAGAACTTATGTAAACTACAGAACTCGGTAATTGCTATAAGTTTGCAAATCGGTTCGCGTACTGTGACTCAGCGACTCACGAACGGTTCAAGTATTTTTACCTTGTACATTTACAAACTATGTCAATTTTGATTCAATTGCGATTAAATTATTTCTATGAGATGATTTGCATTTGATCAATTCTCTAATTAACACTAGACTCATTTTAGCAAATAATTGTGACTCAAGATTAACTCTTTGTGAAGATGAACATGAGTGTTAAGCTTTTAAGTTCAAATCAGCTAGTTTCGGCTAACCATGTTGAACATAGTCTTTATACACGGTTCGGTTACGGTTTACCTAACCATAGGGTATATCTTGTATATGTGAATAAGATTCAAAGCTTTCATCCAACGGTGGATATTGTTTGCTTGGTTCCAAAGTTATCTTAGCTTAAACCTAAAGCAACCTAAGCTTTGAAGTCTATATAAGGGGAACTCTAGGAAACTGGGATCTTTGAATCCTGAAACTACTTTTTGGTGTGTCCTAGTTGTATCTAGAGTCGTCCTCTCCAGAAACCATTTTAGGGTTTAGTGACTACAAAGACTTCATTAGGATTCGTGAAGCCAAGTCCAGTTATCTTTTATCCTGATAACTCGAATATCCTGATCTTGATTGTTTGTAGAGCCTCAATCAATCAAGATAGATAGTAATCACAATGTCCAGACTTTATGATTCCGCAAGTTTTATATTTGTGAGGTGAATAATAATCTAGGCTGCACTTCGGGTTGCATATGTCCAGATTTTGAGGATAGCCATACTTTTTTTCTAAGTTTCTATCGATTTCCATAACTTGGATCTTTCGTTTGATCTGATCATCCATTTAGATCGTAAATCAAGAAATCAATTATAGGCTTAATCTGTGGGAGGAAGATTTGTTTTAAAGTTTTTAATTGAGTTGAAGCAACTCTTAGTTGGTGGGACTCCTTTCTAAGGGAATCAATTGCGCGGAGTCCTGCTGGGATTCAAGAGGCGTACCTGAATCAGTGGGAGACTGAGTTCGGGCTCAACTACATTCCATACCAAAGTTAATTGGTAGTATGCTAGTATCTATAGCGGCTTAATACAGTTTGGTGTGCAGTCTGGACTAGGTCTCGAGGTTTTTCTAAATTTTCGGTTTCCTCGTTAACAAAATTTCTGGTGTTTGTGTTATTTCTTTCCCCGCATTATATTGTTTATCTTTATAATTGAAATATCACAAGTTGTGCGATAATCAATTACAGTAGAAAGGTCCAACCTTGTTTGTTGGATAAGACTTGATTGATCCTTGGACATTGGTCTTTGATACCGTCCAAGAACTCTCTTTGTAATTAGGTTCACGGATTCAATTATGTAAACGTTCTAACAACAAGGGAGAGGGAGAGATAACTCTAGGAAATTTCCTTGATTGAGGTTTTCACTCTCGGAGTTGTGTTGAGTTTGTCCATACAGATTTCTTAAGGAAAAAATTGGTGGTGTATTTTGGTACCCCCAGTGTTTTCAGTTACCATCTAGATACGAGTCTAATAAACATGTTATCATTGAAGCTAACAATCTTTCCTTCTTATCAAGAAGTACTCTTGTAGAGAAATTAAAGATTTTTAATCATGAATGTTTGTTAAAAAGGGAAAAAGACACGAGCACGGCTTTCAAAATCATCGCAAGTCCGTCGACTTATAGTCGGGAAAACTCCAAAGATCATGTAGCTCTAGAAAATGAAGAAGAGGCTGAATTAAATCATCATTTTTCTTTTATTACTCAGCAATTCAAGAAATCATTGAGACACCGTAAGAGAAATTACTCTGTATTGAGTAGAAATCACTCCTCTACTTCAAAGTTAAATGATACATGGGATGATGATGATAATATTCCTCAATGCTACAAATGTCGAGGCTTTGGTCATATCTCTCCAGACTATCCTACTAAGGATATTCGACGGAAAATAAATGCATATATTACAACTCTTGATGTCATAATCCATGTTTTCGAAATGTACTTACGCCAAAACCGACTTCTAAAAGGAAGGATAAATTAATTATTTTTTTTGTTTTCAATAGAAGCTTATAATCCATTTTGGGATGTATATTTATGATCCAAGCAAATATTTCATAAGAGGAGAATTAAAGTGGGGCTAAAAATAAATATATAATATCAAAAATAAATTAAGTAGGAATTACCAGTAGGTCCTATCCTAGTGGGTTGGCTTAATGGATGGTCCTTTCCTCAAGCCCAGTTTAACCGCAGGTCCTCATTTCTTAGTATGTCTAATTTTTAGATCAAAAATGTTATTTATGGTCAATACACACGTGTGACATCTTTTGAAATGCTCAAAATACCCTTTCATAAACTGTATAGAGTTAAATCTCTTCCCATTTTTTCATTTCTACATTTTTGAAATTGAGAGCTCTGTGCTTAGGCGATCTATGATGAAACTTTTGGCACTCTATCTTCCTTCGTTTTCTAGTTTATTCTCAAATCTCTGGTTCCAATATCTCGATTAACCGAAATACTGCTGCTAAATCCATCGATAAGCTAAGATTTTACGATTTTGAATTGTAAGGGTTTTTGAAAGAGGAATTTGAAGTAGATCTTTGTGTTTTCGATTTCCATGCTTAATAATTACTTCATTTTTGTGAATAAAGTTCAGGTCTAAAAAAATAACTGTGTTATATATGTTAGAGCACTGCTCGGTCGAACTCGCAAGCGTTGAAATCTTAAGCTTGTTGTCAAGTTTAGTTGCCAAAACTATAAGTCTTGATTTCTAGTCTACTTATAGCTAAGTCTCGGATTAGGATAGAAAGTGTAATTGAGCATTAGACTTCACGGCGTTCATCGATTGAAGACGAAGAACAACTAAGGGGATCTTGTGGAACTTCATCAACAAAAGGTATGTGGAGACTTGAACTCATTTATCACTCAAAAGTCTATCTACTATATCTCATATTTGAGACAAAAGTCGTATAGCTGTATAGATTTCATTTATACACATTTGATATTTCGAGATGAGTTTAGCTCGCTTACATATTTCTCGAAATATGTGTTGGTAAGCTTTCGCTTTAACCAAGTTCATCTTATACTATTGACGAAAGTCAAAAGATGATCATGTGAAAATTGCCTGGTAACATCTTACATGATTTGTGTGAGATGGTCATTTGATGTAGACTCGGAATGTTTCGTATTGATCATTCAATCACTTGAAAATTGCTTTGAAGCTAATAGTTTGTGTGAGACAGCTATTCTCGTCTTCCAAGAATGTTTCAGTGGTTGAAATGAGAGTTTAGAACAATTGGATTTAAGCATAGTGTGCGTACTTGCATATATGTAATCCATGTCCGGGAACCAGGGTATGCATACCCGTATGCGTACTGGTTGGTTTGAGAAGTACGTGAACCTGGTATGCGTACTGGCGTAAGGCTCAGGTTCGGAAATTTCTGCTTAGTTTGGATGGTGTGCGTACCAATTCGTGTACTGGCGAAACCCAAACTTGGTCCGGCTACTTAGGTACGCGTACCCGTATGCATACCTAAGTGGATGACGTTTTAAAATCGGTTTCTTCATGAAATAATACATTTATATAATAAAGAATGCAATCTTTTGCAAACCTTGGCTGTAATGTTCATGACTTGATTCGAGTGAATCGAAATCGATTTTGCTTCAATTGTATCTTGTATATTTCTATGAGAATATAAACAATTGAACAACTCTAGAACTAGTTTCATTTGAGTCATTTGAACTAGTTATGGTTAAGATGATTGAGGTTGATATGAAAGTGTTCATATGGCCAACTTCGGTTAACTATTGTTGAGCCAACAAGGTGTACACGTTTAGGTACGGTTACCCATATCTAAATGAAGGTACATTTCATTTGTGTGTAACAAGCTAAGTTCGATCTAACGGTTGAAAGATATTAGCTTGAGTCTAATCAGGTTTTCATCTAACGGTGAATATTGAATGCTTTGTTACCAAGGTAACATTGATTGCAAACCCTGATTTGGAGACTATATAAAGGAGAACTCTAGCAACTGGGATACCTAATCCCCACACCTCATGTGTGATACTAGTTGCGACTAGAGTCGATTCTCCTTAAACCATAGGTTTTTCACGAAACACTGTAGGTTAACGACTTGAAGACTTCATTGGGATTGTGAAGCATGACCCAACTATTTTCTCTGTAGTTGCGTGATATGAACTTGCATTTTATATCGTGTGGAGTACTATCTTCTTTAAGATTGACTTGAGATTTATTCTCCGATAGGCAAGATAAAAAGTAACCAAAAACATCTTCGTCTCATCGTTCGTGATTCAACAATATCTTGTTTCGCTACCGTACGATTAAGATTATTGTGAGGTGATTGATATTTCTTGGCTGTTCTTCGGGAATATAAGTATGGTATATCAATTGGTTCCTGTTCACCTTGATTTATCAAAAGACGGAACAAAACTCATAGGTTTATCTGTGGAAGACAGATTTGTCTATACAATAGACTTTTCTGTGTAAGACAGATTTGTTTATCAAGTCTTTGACTTTTGGTCGTAGCAACTCTTAGTTGTGGGTGAGATCATCTAAGGGAATCAAGTAAGTAGAGTCCTGCTGGGATTCAGAGACGTAAGGAACGCAACTGTACCTTGATAAGTGTGAGATTGGTTAGGGCTCAACTACATTCCAGTCCGAAATTAACTTGGAGTAGGCTAGTGTCTGTCGCATCTTAATACAATGTGGTGTTCAAATCTGGACTAGGTCCTAGGGTTTTTTTGCATTTGCGGTTTCCTCGTTACCAAAATTTATGGTGTCTGTGTTATTTTTTTTTCCGCATTATATTTTGTTATTATATAATAGAAATATCACAGGTTGTGCATAGTTCAATCAAACAATAAGGGTTCACATTATGAGATCGAATATTAAGGTTATGAAAACCGTAATCAAACATCCCATAAACAAATAGAAATAATATAAATCATTCAAGCACAGGCTATGTAATCGGGAAAACTATAAAACTAAAAATTATTGAAAAGACGAGGGTACCCAAATATACCTCAATCGAAAACTTTTCCACCTATAAGTCCTTTCTCCGAAAGTGATTGTCTATAGACCGAGTCGAGACAATAAAACAAATCGGTTCACACTTCGTGTGATCGTCTATGGATACGAGATCGAGACAATACGACAAAAAGATAACTTGCGTGATTGACTATGGATACAAGATCAAGACAATACAACAACGAAGTATGTTTACTTGATAAATGATTCGGACTTAACCAAACACAATAGGATTACTATCAAGTAAATAGGAATTAACATTTGTGTATTTTACTTCTAGTTATAATAAAAACAATTATAATTGCGGAAATAGAAAAGTAAAAGACACGGCAAGATTTTGTTAACGAGGAAAACTGCAAATGCATAAAAACCCCGGGACCTTGTCAAGAATTGAATACTCCCAGGATTAATCCGCTATACAAAATGAAAACTAACTTCGTATAGTTGAGACCAAGAACTAAACCTATAGTTCACCTAGTTCCGTCTGTATTCCCACGCCTCTGACCTGTAATAAGTCACGTACTCGGAACAATTCCTTTGGTTCGTATTCCAAACAGTAAAGGAACAACAAATCTGTTTGGTATCAACTCTTTTCAACCAAGTGATGTGAGTTCGACAAAAGGCTCTTCTGTTTATCTCAAATAAACTCCTTTGTCAGGTTCTTAGATCTATCTTATCAACAACTACCAAAGTAATTGTTAAGATTTTGCAATCAATACTTTTAATCACAAAGAATTTTATTGATGCGAATCTACACAACTAATCAATCCAATCTACCACAAGGATAAACCGATTATAGTTGGATCCTCTTTTACCGAAAAAAGTATTGTGCACACCAAATATTATGAACCCAAATCAGAAATCTTCAAAGTCTTCTTTGTCTTCAAATCTTCTTTAATCTTCAATCAGCACCTGCACACAATCAACTTGAATCTATTGTGATCAATCACGCACATAACGGAGTCTGTTAACAATGAATTATCACAAGATGTCTTTAGATCTACAAACAGTTCTAAAGATCCCGTCGATACTTCGATCTAGTTTTAGTCAATCTTAGATCATAAGAGAAGATTCTCAAGCATAAACAAACTAGGTGCAATCAAAGTTCAACCACCATTAGTCAATCAAATCAATCGAAAACAAAAGATAAACCGCAATTATCTAGTTTCCCACCAACGGTACTAATAGAGCTTCTCAATCCCAAAGAAGTCTTTAAACTGAGCGGCCGTAAGAGATTTCGCCTAATTAGGTTACTTTCCTCTCTGAATAGGCGGCTCCACCAGTAACAACACAACTAAGGTAGTTTTGCTGACTCTGAGGATTAGTTTTCTCAAAATGCAAACTTCAAGTATTTATAGACAAGGAAGTTTGGACACCAAGGAATTTCCAAAACCGAAAATATTCTCAAGATATGCAATATATTCCAAATTCGGTTTCCATAATTCCTGGAAATGCTTTGTCCAAATATTGACCGAAAATCTCTTAGAAAATTTCCAACTAGTAAATGCACATTACTAATTTTCATTTTTCCAAAAATAAAATTAACAACCTTAAATAAAAGATTCTCAATTTATTTTTCGATCTGGGATTTTTCCTTTAGCTATTAAGGAATATCTTTGAACAATAAAAGATAAGCGTTACTGCACATGTTCAAAGTATGTCGACATCTTTACTTTGTAAGTCCTCTTTCATACTTATAATCTTGAAACCGATTTTTGCCACACTTCCAAACAAGTTTAGAATTGGTTCATCTGACTTTCAAGAACTATGTGATTGATCAAGAACACTCAATCACCAAACATGGGTTTCACGGTTCTACCAAAACAAGTTTCGGTTCTACCTCCATGTGGGTACTGGATTTAGTCACACTAGCTTTCCAAAAATTCGGTTGACTAGGTACTAGGATCGGTTCCCACATATATATGGTATCTAACTTGTACTTGTTGCACATGTCCATAGGATCGGTTCTCATTTCTACTAAAAACTTGCTACACCTCATACAAGGATCGATTCCCCCTTTGTGATAGGTTTCACCTCTTACTAGGATCGGTTCCCCTTTACCCAGAGTTGGTCATACCAATAACACTAAATCGATCATACCATCTCAGGTGATTACTTAAGATTGGTTTTACTAATAAAAGTCGTACCAATACAAAAGTCAGGCCTTTGTGAATAGTTTTACCAAGAACACAAACAAGTCATGAGCGGTTATACTAATCACACATATTGGTAGTTCAAAAGATATGCAATGAATAACAATACCAATAAAGCCTAGCGAATCGATTCACAAAACAAGTTCATGAATTTACTTCCTTTAAACAAATGTAAAACATTGTTTCCTAGGATGAAATCTTCACCTTATACCCATACATAATCACAATAGCATTTAAACGATTATGTCGATGTCTTATATACAAAGTTTAATGGTTAAGCAATAAACCTCGTATTGTATTCCTTAATACTACGTCTAACTAGAGTGTAATCATTCATGCTTTGCAATTATGTTTTCAATATGCATGACTTGAAAGATACGATAGGGAATGAAACAGTTCAAGTCAAATATCACTAATCTCAAGTGGAAGGATGATGTTGTCATTGTAGCTCCTTACTTCTTCACTTCTTTAAGTCTTCGCAATACTCGTAATGTCTCATATCCTAATACTTTCAAGCTAACATATACGAAGTTGACTCTAATACATAATCAAGCGACTCTTTAAATGAGTTTTGGCTCACTAAAATATGACAACCAAACTTGACATACCAACGCTTGGTGGGTTCAACCGATCTATGCTCTAACAATTATAAAATAATAATTTTATTCAATAATAATAGATAGTTTTATTCACAAATAGACCTTATACAATAATTGAAATAAATCAAAAACTGATGTCTATTTTCTTGGAAATCAGAAGACTCTAATTTTATTCTTTTTGAGTTTTCTATGATATTTTTGAAGGCGGATCAGAAGATTTCACAGGATTCCAATCATCTTCTATGATTACTAATCTAGATTCAAGACTAATAACATTGTCATTGACTTCCTTTACTTCTTTTCGCAAATCCTTTTCCATGTTCCTTACTTCACATAAGATTAGATCTAATTTTTGTGAAAGATTCTTGAGAAGATTATCATTAAGAGATGTGATTTCTTCATTAGGAACATCTTGATGAAGCTCTGGATATGAGTCTGCATAACCATCTAAAGATTCGAGATGAAGTTTCTTGTTGGGATACAATATGGTCCAGACTTTGTTAGCTTTGTGAGAGTTGCAGCTAGAGGTAGACATTCTGTCAGATCTCTATAAAATGAAATATGAAGTCTTTCCTCTTATAAATAAGAGAGGTTTTTCTCACAATATTTGAGAAAATTATTTCATTTAATTCCTTAACTGGAAATTTATTTTAGAAATATTTTTATTAAAATATTTACATACATACCCTTACTGTTTACTTTTCGAGGGTAACAAGTAAGGATTCATGATAACTGTTAGGTTATCAATTTTCGGTTGTTGAATTTTCCTCCCTTAGAGGTTTCAACATTCTTACAGATTTGAGAATCCTTTATGTTTGAACTGTTAGGTTCGTTTCTCAAATTTGAGGTAAGATCTTGATGTCTAAAAATCACATTATTCAATTTTTTTACGTTGATTTTTAAAAGTGATTTTTGATCTAGAGTTAGATCTTGATTTTTTGGATTGACAGAGTTTCACTCTCTGTTTAATACCAGGACATTGTTTTTGATAGTGCCCCCATTGTTTGCATCGGAAACAAGCCCCGGAAGTATTCCGGTTACAAGACTTAGGTTTTATAGATTTATTCAACCCTGCTTCCTTTCCTTTTGATATATTCATATCAAGTGTTGATTTGCCAGAGCAGTCAAGTTTATATCACAATCACAAATTCTCTGCTTTTAACTTTCTGATTTCATCTTGACAACAGTTAATGTCAAGAATGAGTTTAGATACTTGTTCTTTCTCGGAACATTGAGAGAGCTCGATTTTCACAAGACGCTTGTTAAATTTTACTTTATCATTCAGATAACTCCATCTGAATTGATCAAGCGATGACTTTATTCCATTGATTTCGGATTCAAGAAACTGAGTTCTTTTATCTTTACAAGGAAAATTTTGTTTGAAAATCGTAGGAGTGAACTCTTCTTGGGTATCTAATGTTGAAAGTATTTCAGAGTCACAGACGTTTACAATGGTTACAACATGGTCTAACATACAGTCTTGATTATCCTCGTCAGGGGAATAGTCAAGAGTGGAAGTATATGTATTTCTCTTCCACTGAATATCCTTAGTTAAGCAGTCTGGAGAAATATGACCAAAGCCTCTACATTTGTAACATTGAGGAATAATATCATCATCATCCCAAGTGTCTTCACTTTTATGTGTAGAAATATGATTTATTTTTGACACGGGAGGTTCTCTTTTTCGGTGTCTCAATAATTTCTTGAATCATTGAGTAATAAGAGACAAATGATGATTTAGTTCAGTCTCATCTTCAGCATCTAGATCTTCCTGATCTTGGGAGTCTTCCGGACATTGAGTCGGCGGAATTTTGAAGGATTTATAGGACAAATTGTCTTTTTGTTTAGACAAGAACTCCTGATCAAATATCTTTAGTTTTCCTACAAGAGAATTCTTGATAAGGAGGAAAGATCGTTAGCTTCGATGATTGCATGCTTCTTAGATTCGTATCTAAATGGCAACGATCTGAGAATTTTGCACACTATATCTTTTTCAAAAATAGTCTTTCCAAGTGAGAAAGAAGCATTAACTATCTCGGAGAGTTTAATATGAAACTCTTCAAAAATTTCGTTGTCATCCATTCGAAGGTTTTCCCAATCAGACGTAAGAGTTTGAAGTATAGATTCTTTCTCTGATGTATTTCCTTCGAATACGATCTGAAGATTATCCCAAGCTTCCTTTGAAGTTTGGCATATTGATACATGATGTTGTAGATCACGACTTACAGCATTTGTAATAGCATACAAACCATCTAAATTCTGCTTTGCAAAAGCCTTTTCTTCGTTTGTATAATCCACTAAGCGTTTAAACTCAGTTTCCGAATTTTATACTTTCGGGCGATTATAACCATCGACGACTAATAGCCAAGTATTAAAGTCTCTTGATTGAAGAAAATATCTCATAGCAGATTTCCACCATAGATAGTTTGTTCCGTCAAATATTGGCGGTACGTTAACTGAAATCGATTCATGTGATCGAGTTCATTTCTTATAGGTTGGATCGTACCAAACACAGATTGTTAGATATTTTCATGTTTGCCTTCTCTGATACCAATTGAAAAGACGAGGGTACCCAAATACACCACAATCTTTAAATTATCCACCTATAAGTCCTCTTACCGAAAGTGATTGTCAATGGACAAAGTCGAGACAATACAACAAATCGGAATTCACACTTTGTGTGATTGTCTACGGATATGAGATCGATACAATATAACAATCAAAGTGTGATTACTTGATAATAGGTTCGGACTTAACCAAACTCTATAGGATCACTATCAAGTAATACGGAGTTAACATTTGTGTATTTTACTTTTAATTATAATAAATAATTATAATTGCGGAAATAGAAAAGTAAAAAAGACACAACAAGATTTTGTTAACGAGGAAACCGCAAATGCAGAAAAACCCCGGGACTTAGTCCAGAATCGAATACTCTCAGAATTAAGCCGCTATACAAAATCTAAACCAACTTCGTATAGTTGAGACCAAGAAACTAAACCTATAGTTCACTTAGTTTCTTCAGTATCCCTGCGCTTCCGACATTCAATAAGTGCACGCACTGGAACAATTCCTTTGGATCGTATTCCAAACAGTAAAGGAACAACAAATCTGTTTGGTAACAACTCTCATGATTCTTTCATATGAAGATATCTCAAGTCATATGCAAAGGCTCTTCCGTTTAACCAATAAACTCCTTTGCCTGGTCAGATCAATCTATCCAACAACTACCGAAGTAGCAGAGTTTAGATTTGCAATCAATCAATATAGAATCAAATAAGAAACTATAAGGTGATGCCGATCTTACACAACTAACCAATCGAATAAATCTGATTCTATTTGGATCCCAGCCGATCAAGGTTTGTGCACACCCAAAGATATAGAAACCAAATCAGAAATCTTCTTTGTCTTCAAACCTTCTTTAATCTTCAATAAACACCTGCACAACACCACTTTAATCTCTTGTGATAAATCACGCACATAACGGAGTCTGTTAACAATGAATTATCACAAGATGTCTTTAGATCTACAAACAGTTCTAAAGATCCCGTCGATACTTCGATCTAGTTTTAGTCAATCTTATATCAGAAGAGAAGATTCTCAAGAATAAACAAACTAGGTGCAATCAAAGTTCAACAACCGTTAGTCAATCAAATCAATCGAAAACTAAAATAAACTGCAATTATCTAGTTTCCCACCAACGGTACTCGTAGAGCTTATTAATCCCACATAAGTCTTTAAACGAGCGGTCGTAAGAGATTTCGCCTAATTAGGGTACTTTCCTCTCCGGATAGACGGCTCCACCAGAAACAAAAAAAAGATGAAGTTTTCCTGGCTCTTAGGATAGTTTGATTGAAATGAAAACTTGGGTATTTATAGACCAAGGATGTTTGGACTCCAAGGAATTTCCAAAACCGAATATTCTCAAGATATGCAATAAATGCCCAAAATAGGTCTTCAGAATTCCTGGTGTTAAAGCATAGCTCGGTTGAACCCACCAAGCGTTGGTATGTCAAGTTTGGTTGTCATATTTTAGTGAATCAAAACTTATTTAAAGAGTCGCTTGATTATTTACTAGAGTCAACTTCGTATAGGTTAGCTAAAAAGTTACTATGATATGAGACTTACAAGTATTACGTGAAGACTTGAAGAATGTGAAGAAGTAAAGAGCTACAACGATGACATCATCCTTCCACTTGAGGTTAGTAATATTTGACTTGAACTGTTTCATTCATAACGTATCTTTCAAGTCGTGCATATTGAAAACATAACTGCGAAGCTGTAAATGATTACACTCTAGTTAGACATAGTATTAAGGAATTACAATACGAAGTATAACGTCTATCTTTTGAACTTCGTATATAAGACATCGACATAATCGTATGAATGCTATTGTGATTATGTATGGGTATGGGTGAAGATTTCGTCCTAGGAAACAATGTTTTACATTTGTTTAAAGGAAGTACAATTCATAAACTTGTTTTGTGAATCGAAAGGGAAATCGTTAGGCTTATTGGTATTGTTATTCATTGCAAGTCTTTGGATTACCAATATGTGTGTTTAGTATAACCGCTCATAACTTGTTTATGTACCTTGGTAAAACTATTCACAATGCCTTACTTTTGTATTGGTATGACTTTTATTAGTGAAACCGATCTTAAGTAATCACCTGAGATGGTATGATCGATTTATTGTAATTGGTATGACCAACTCTAGACAATTGGGAACAGATCCTAGTAAGAGGTGCAACCGATCACAAGTATGTGGAATCGATCCTTGTAAGAGTTACAACAAGTCTTAGTTATTGGTGACCGATCCTATGACTTGTGCAACCGAATACAAGTAGATACCATAATTATGTGGTAACCGATCCTAGTACCTAGTCAACCAATTTTTTGAAAGCTAGTGTGACTTATCCTAGTACCCACATGGAGGTAGAACCGAAGCTTTGTGTTTTGGTAGAACCGTGAAACACATTAATGGTGATTTGATAGGATAATCAATCACATAGTTCTTGGAAGTCAAATGAACCAATTCTAAACTTGTTTGGAAGTGTGGCAAATCGGTTCCAAGATTGTAAATATGAAAAAGGATTTACAAAGTAAAGATGTCGACATACTTTGAACATGTGTAGTAACTCTTATCTTTTATTGTTCAAATATATTCCTTAATAACTAAAGGAGAATCCCGGATCGAAATAAATTGAGAATCTTTTAATTAAGGTTTTTAGTTTTTATATGCTTTTAATTTCCAGCAATTAAATGCATATCTTTAGAAAATAAAGATTAGTAATGTGCATTTACTAATTGGAGATTTTCTACTGAGATTTCGGTCAATATTTGGACAGTGCATTTCCAGGAATTATGAAAACCGTATTTGGACTTTATTGCATATCTTTGAGAATATTCGGTTTTGGAAATTCCTTGGTGTCCCAACTTCCTTGGTCTATAAATATTGAAGTTTGCATTTCGAGCAAACTAATCCTCAGAGCCAGCAAAATTACCTAGTTGTGTTGTTACTGGTGGAGCCGTCTATTCGTAGAGGAAAGTACCTTAATTAGGCGAAATCTCTTACGACCGCTCGTTTTAAAAGACTTCTTTTGGATTGGGAAGCTCTACGAGTACCGTTGGTGGGAAACTAGATAATTGCAGTTTATTATTAGTTTTCGATTGATTTGATTGACTAACGGTTGTTGAACTTTGATTGCACCTAGTTTGTTTATGCTTGAGAATCTTCTCTTCTGATATAAGATTCACTTAAACTAGATCGAAGTATCGACGGGGATCTTTAGAACTGTTTGTAGATCTAAAGACGTCTTGTGATAATCCAACGTTAACAGACTCCGCTCTGTGTGTGATTGATCACAAGAGATTCAAGTTGTTTTTGTGCAGGTGTTTATTGAAGATCTAAGAAGATTTGAAGACAAAGAAGATTTCTTATTTGAGTTCATAATCTTTGGTGTGCACAAAACTTGATCGGCTGGGGATCCAACTATAATCGGATTATTTTTGTGATAACCTTGATTGATTAGTTGAGTAGATCGGCATCAATA
The DNA here is from genome assembly GCA_023531105.1 of Papaver atlanticum. Lineage (NCBI taxonomy): Eukaryota > Viridiplantae > Streptophyta > Magnoliopsida > Ranunculales > Papaveraceae > Papaver > Papaver atlanticum. The sequence goes on along the minus strand of JAJJMB010017528.1, from coordinate 3,894,513 downwards.
AAATTCTTTGTGATTAAAAGTATTGATTGCATAGTCTAAAATAATTACTTTGGTAGTTGTTATATAGATAGATTTAAGAACCTGACAAAGGAGTTTATTGGGATAAACGGAAGAGCCTTTTGTCAAACTCATATCACGTTGTTTGAAAAGAGTTGTTACCGAACAGATTTATTGTTCCTTTACTGTTTGGAATACGAACCAAAGGAATTGTTCCAAGTGCGTGACTTATTGCAAGTTGGAGGCGCAGGGATACTGAGGGAACTAGGTGAACTATAGGTTTAGTTTCTTGGTCTCAACTATACGAAGTTGGTTCATATTTTTTATAGCGGCTTAATTCTGAGAGTATTCAATTCTGGACTAGGTCCCGGAGTTTTTATGCATTTGCGGTTTCCTCGTTAACAAAATCTTGCTGTGTCTTTTACTTTTATGTTTCTGCAATTATAATTGTTTTTATTATAATTAGAAGTAAAATACACAAACGTTAATTCCTATTTACTTGATAGCAATCCTATTGTGTTTGGTTAAGTCCGAACCTTTTATCAAGTAATCATACTTCGTTGTTGTATTGTCTCGATCTTGTATCCATAGTCAATCACACAAGTTATCTTGTTGTGTATTGTCTCGATCTCGTATCCATAGACGATCACACGAAGTGTGAACCGATTAGTTGTATTGTCTCGACTCAGTCCATAGACAATCACTTTCGGAGAAATGACTTATAGGTGGAATTTTTTTAGATTGAGTTATATTTGGGTACCCTCGTCTTTTCAATTGGTATCAGAGCAGGCAAACACGAAAGGATCTAACAATCTGTGTTTGGTGCGATCCATCCTATAAGAAATGAACTCGATTTCTCATGAATCGACTTCAATTAACGTACCGCCAAGATTTGATGGAACAAACTATCTATGGTGGAAATATTCTATGAGATCTTTTCTTCAATCACGAGACTTTAATACATGGCTATTAGTCGTCGTTGGTTATAATCGCCCGAAAGTAGAAAATTTGGAAACTAAGTTTAAACGCTTAGTGGATTTTTCAAACGAAAAAAGGGTTTTGCTAAGTAGAATTCGGATGGTTTGAATGCTATTACACATGTTGTAAGTCGTGATCTACAACATCATGTATCAACATGTCAAACTTCGAAAGAAGCTTGGGATAATCTTCAGATCGTATTTGAAGGGAATACATCAGAGAAAGAAGTTAGACTTCAAACTCTTATGTCCGATTGGGAAAACCTTCGAATGGATGACAACGACACTTTTGAAGAGTTTTATATCAAACTCTCTGAGATGGTAAATGCTTCTTTCTCGCTTGGAAAGACTATTTCTGAAAAGGATATAGTGTGCAAAATTCTCAGATCATTGCCATCTAGATACGATTCTAAGAAGCATGCAATCATCAAAGTTAATGATCTTTCCTCCTTATCGAGAAGTTCCCTTGTCGGAAAACTAAAGATATTTGACCAGGAGTATTCGTCTAAACAAAAATATAATCTGGCCTATAAAGCTGGTAGAAAGGTTCCGACTCACTGTCCGGAAAACTCCCAATATCAGGAAGATCAAAATACTGAAGATGAAGCTGAAATAAATCATCATTTGTCTCTTATTACTCAACGATTCAAGAAATTATTGAGACACCGAAAAAGAGAATCTCATGTGTCAAAAAGAAATCACATTTCTACACATAAGCATGAAGACACTTGGGATGATAATGATGATATTCCTCAATGCTACAAATGTAGAGGATTTGGTCATATTTCTCCGGATTGTCCAACCAAGGATAACCAATGGAAAAGAAATGCATATACTGCAACCCTTGACTATTCCCCTGACGAGGATGATCAAGACTATATGGTGGATAATATTGCAACCATTGCAGAAGTCTCTAACTCTGAAATTCTTTCAACTCTAGATACTCAAGAAGAGTTTAACCCCACGATTTTCAAAGAAATGTTTTCATGTAAAGATAAAAGAACTCAGCTTCTTGAATCTTACATTATTGGAATAAAATCATCGCTTGATCAACTCAAACGGAGTTTCTCGAATGATAAAGAAAAATTTAACAAGCGACTTGAGAAAATCGAGATCTCTCAATGTTCCGAAAAGGAACAAGTATCTAAACTCATTTTCGACATTAAATGTTGTCAAGATGAGATAAGGAAGTTAAAAGCAGAAAATCAGAAACTGAGAAATAAACTCAACTGCCTTGGAAAACCATCACCTGGTATGAATGCATCAAAAGGCAAGGAGGCAAGGTTAAATAAATTTGAGAAATCTAAATTCAGAAACCAGAATACTTTTGGTGTTTGTTTCCAATGCAAACAAATAGGGCATTATCAAAGGCAATGTCCTGATACTAAATAGAGAGGGAGACTCTATAAACCCAAAAATTCAAGATCTAAGTCTAGATCAAAAATCACTTCTAAAGAGGAGAATAAGATTTTCGAACATCAAGATCTTACATCAAGATTAAGGGTTGAACCTAAAAATTCAATCACAATAGATTCTCAAATCCTTAAGGATGTTGAAACCTTCAAAGGAAGAAAATTCAACCGAAAAATGACAACCTAATTGGTTATTATGAATCCTTACTTGTTACCCTCAAAAAGTATACAGTAAGGATATGAATGTAAATATTTGGACAAAAATATTTCTAAAAATAATTTTCCGGTTAAGAATTTAATTGAAATAATATTCTCAAAGATTTTGAGAGAAAGTTCTTGAACTTATAATGGGAGAGATCTCTTACTTCATTTTATAGAGCTTTGACAGAATGTCTACCTCTAACTGCAGTTCTCGCAAAACCGAAAAAGTCTGGACCATTCTGTTTCCTAACAAGAAACTTCGTCTCGAATCTTCTGATGGTGATTCGGATTCATCTCCAGAACTTCATCAAGATGTTCCTAATGAAGAAATATCTTCTCTCAATGATAATCTTCTCGAGAATCTTTCAATAAAATTAGATCTAATCTTATGTGAAGTAAGGAACATGGAAAAGGATTTGCGAAAGGAAGTAAAAGAAGTCAATGACAATGTTATTAGTCTTGAATCAAGACTAGTAATCATGGAAGATAATTGGAATCCAGTGAAATCTTCTGATCTGGCTTCAACTTTGAAGGAAACTCTAAAAGGATAAAATCAGAGTTTCAAAATAGAAAATAGACATTAGTGTTTTGATTATTTCAATAAGGTCTATTTTGAATAAAACTATTATTTATGAATAAAATTATTATTTTATAATTTTCTTGTGATAGTTTTCGATTACATAGCCTGTGCTTGAATGCTTTATTTTATTGCTATATATGTTTATGGGATGTTTGATTTCGGTTTTCATATCCTTAATATTCGATCTCATATTGTGTGAACCCCTATGGTTTGGGTGACTTTTTGATTTAGCAATATTGAGTTCTAGCCCATGTTGGTAGGCTTTATCAAAGGATCATAAGGGATTCTGATTGAAACTAATATGTGAAAAAGTCACAATATGTTGAATCGTTTTTGGTTTAGCATAAAAGCATATGTGTTTCGGGGTTTCAAATTTTGCATCATATTAGTTAAAACCGATTTTCAACCTTTCTCTAGTAAAGGTTGGTTTTTGTTGTTGTTCTTTTATCTTGCAAGAGGATGACAACACAGTGATATTCCTCTCCAGAAAGATGCAAAGAAGAGGAGAAGAGGATGCGGAACTTGAGGTAACGAATTTGTTAGTTAATCGTTTTCCTGTTTAAGAAAAGCCTGATTTTATTGCATATATTTATTGCTTTTGCTTAACAAAATTTCAGTACAATTGATGTTTATTCCATTATTTGTGTATGGATGTGTGTGTGATTCAATTGTTACCGGTTAAGAAAAACTATTGTTATCTTGCTTTATGGTTTGGTATCAATTGTTTAGGCTTACGAAATTTCGGTGCAATTGCGGTACTATAATGTCTATGTTTGTTTCAATTGCTTCCGGTTGAGGTAAATAATTATGCAAGATAATTTATTTGGTTTGTATGAATTGTTTATGGCTTAACAAAAAGGTTTTCGGGATCAATTGTTTAGTCCAATTCGATTCCGGATAAGAGAAACCAAGTATGTGGACTGAGTCTATGATACAACAAACCCACGTATTCAAACCCTAATGTTACAAAAAGTATGTGGACTGAGTCTATGATCCTTGTAATGGTATCATGGGTTTTAAACTAGACATGTCCAAGGCCATTGATAGAGTCGAGTGGCCATTTTTAATTAATGTTTTAGAAAAAATTGGCTTCTCTAACCATTGGTGTGATTTAATTCTACAATGCATTAGCACTACTAGCATATCTATCATGTTGAATGGGTCCACATGCAAAACTTTTAAACCTACCAGAGGCTTGAGACAATGAGATCCTTATTTCTTTATCCTTTGTATGGAAGCTTTCTCGAGGTATTTAATCGATGTTGAAAGCAACCAAATTATTCATGGATTTAAGGTGACAAGAAATGCCCCTAATATCTCTCACCTTCTGTTTGCTGATGACTGCCTTGTCTTCACTAAGGCTACTTACCAAGAAGCTGAACATCTCTTGTTACAGGTCATCAACCTGCAAAAATCAAGATGTTTTTTTAGTAAGAATGTGCAAACTGAAGTGTGTGTTTCCCTTATTAGATATATTTAAATGTTAAAAGGTTGCCCTAAATGATAAATATATAGGGATACCTTTATTCATTGGTTTGTCCAAAAAGAATGCTTTTGGTCATCTAGCTGATAGTTTTGACAACAAAGTACCTAACTGGAAAGGCAAACAACTTTCTCAAGATGGTAGGTCTGTCATGGTCCAAAATGTTTTAAAATCTTCCCCTATAAATCACATGAATACTTTTCTCCTACCACATACCAGATAGTACAACTAATCATATGGAGCAAAAACAACGTGACTTATGGTGGGGTAAAAGTCGTCATGGAGGTGTATATCTAATTCAATGGAAACAGATATGTTCCCATAAAGATCAAGGGGATTAGGTTTTAGAGACCTGAAAAAATTCAATATTGTTCTTTTGGCTAAATAAGCTTGGAATTTGATCCATGCTTCTAGACGCTTTGTGGTTTAAAATTTTTTAATGCAAATATTTTAAGAACTGTCACCCCCTTCATTATCAAAAAAATAAAGACTGTTCGTTTGTTTGGAGAAGTATTTATCATAGTTTAGATGTCCTTAGGGATATTTGCATTTGGGATATTAGAAATGGTAACAATGTGTGTGCTTTTATTGGCTCTTAGATTTTTAATGCTTCTTATCCCCTTTGTATCTAGTAACCAAACCCAAAATATAAGGTGAGGATAGTGGAATAAAAACCTTTTAGAAGCTTTTTATACCACTGACAATGTGAACAAAATCTATAGCACCGGGATCCCTATCACTGGTGAAGACAAATTAGTGTGGCCTCATACCAGGAATTGTTCTTTTTCAGTTAAATCTTATTATAGACTTTTGATTACCCAAGTTACCAACCATAATCAAGTTTAGAATGTTGATCTTATCTATAAAGCCATATGGAAGTTAGATGTCATACCTAAAGTTCAGTTGTTCATCTTGAAATGTTACTAAAATATTCTTCTTACTAAATCTAGGCTTGCACCTTACCATTCAAACATAATGATTACTATAGCATGTGTGATAGTAACTCACAAGAAACAGTGGAGCACTTGATTTTTCACTGTCCTTTTCCTATGTCTGTTTGGTCTGCTCTCCCATGGAGTCAACACATCGTGCAAGCCTTAAATAGTGCTATTTTTGTTAAGGATTGTATAAGGAAGTGTATTACTATTAAGAATCTTAGTGACCATTTGGGTGCCATATTTATTAGTGCTTGGTGCACTTGACATGACAGATTTTATAAAGTCTATCAAGACAAAAGTCAGAATCATTTATCAACATCTAGTTTGGATATGCAAATGGCTAGTGACTTGAATAATATTTTTTCTAACACTGGCAATAACTTAGCTGTTGTTGTCCCTGTTACCCATAGTGTTCAACAACCAAACTTCCAGGATCTACCACCTGATTGCAGATTATTTTATTGTGATGCTAGTTATGATGAAAACACTAACTCATTAGGTATTGGTATTGTAATTACAGATATCACAAGGGGCGTACTTAGGATGCAAGATGGTTCCGGGTGCTACCAGAAGTGTTGAAGAAGCGGGGAGCATGGCGGTATTGAAAGCTATACAGTAAGCTAGGAGGGTGCGAATAAACAATATTACATTTCTAGTGATGTCCAGACCATCATATCGTATTTACAAAGTAAAACAAGACAAATTCGTCGGCTTAGCAGCTCTATTCTGGATGAAGTCATCAAATCATGTGCTCGTTTGACTACTCCACTATATAGGTTTTGCCTCAAGTCATTGAATCCAGTTTCTAGCCAATCATGAAGTTTAAACAACCCAAACCTGACAGCGAAGAACTTTTTTTTTTCAACAACAAAATTGTAACGAGATTCAAACATTGCCAAAACCCGATCTTTTCTAGGGAATTAATTTACGGTATATTTTTTATTAAAACAATTTCAAGCAATATAACTACATTTGATTTCCAGGCGTTGAACGCTAAATTAGATAGTGATTTCAAAAAAAACTTCATTGCTGAAATGACTGATGAGAGTGGTTACCTAAATTTTCAGCTTCTTCCCAACAGTGATATCAGTGAAAGGAGAGTACTTAGTGAAGCTATTGATCCATGTGTTTGGCATGACTGAAACCTTAACAGGGTTTGGTTATGATCCATCATAAAAGGATAAACCACACGACATTAGTAATTCGTATTTTTACTTCCCCCTCTTTGTTGAGGCGCGGGTTCCAGTTCTATGATACGTTATACACGTATGTATGTCGTTCCGAACTAGAGTCGAATCACAAATAATCGATCGGATTTTTGATCGAATAATACTTTTACTAGTGCGTATAATACTCGTATGAATTCCTAATTGGTAACTAGGATTTGTACCACGAGAAAGAAAGCAAATCCATTTTATAGACAATTTTTACTTTTAACTCAACAGTACAAGATAGGTAAATAATAGAACAGTTGAATAGGTAACAATGACATATTGCTCCATATGCTATATTGTCCATGCATCACAACATTTTACGAAAAAATATATGAAAAGATCTAGTTCCCTCTTTCTATAATCACTCTTGCCCTTGTCTCGTATTCATATGTGTAAATGGGTTCATCTAGTTGTCACTCGGTAATAATCATCGGAGCTGGTATTTCAGGTGAGAATTTACAAACTATGTGTCGGATGCAAGAAAACTATACTCCAATACTTATTTTTATTTTCTAATTATCAACTGGGTATATCGACAACAAAAGTATTAGCAGAGAATGGAGTAAATGACATAGTGCCGATTGTATCGGTGGAAGAATTCATAAGGAAGAATTCGGAGATATTTCAATGGAGATTGGCGCTGGTTGGGTTGCTGGTGTTGGCGGGAAAACTTCAAATCCTGTTTGGGAACTCGTTAATAAATCTTCTCTTCACACTTGCTTTTCTGATTATAGTAACGCGCATTATAATATCTACGAGCAATGGCATTACGGCGAAAGGGGGGAGATAATGGTAAAACAAATTAGAACATTGAATTTATTTGAAGTGTTAAATCATAAAATATCAGTTAAAATTGAAATCTCATCACCATCACTAGTCAAGTACACATCTCGAGAGGCGTTGTTGTGATATTTTTGCCACAACAACAACTCATTAAAAAACATGGAGATTTTGTTGCCGGATTGGTATTGTAACATTTTTACTACATCAACGACTCATTAGAAGAAAAAAATATGGATATTTTACAAACGGCTTACTACCTTATCCTCTTTACAAGTATTCAAACCCCAAAGTTGCTAATAGGGTACCATTTTTCCTGGGGTGTACCATATCACATACATAAGACTAAATGTTTTCTTTACCTTTGGAATGTACACCCCCAAACAAAAAGTACCTCCTATTAGCAGCTATGTCAAACCCGAAAAATGAAAAATAAGACAATTGCGAGTCCTGTCACCCGCATATATGGCTGCTGTGTGAATAGAATCTTTTCGGCCTCATTGGTTTAATTCACCGTACCTAAAATGCAACTAACGAAGGAAATCAAGTGGGAATAGAATTTTGGAAAGGAATTGTGTGGGATAAAAAAAAAAATTGAGAAGGTCTAGAATGCGGATTAGTCAATAGATTCAATCATGATTGGAAGTTAAATGATCATGTTATCACCATTATGGTGTCTTTTTTTTTGTTCTTCGAGTCGTAATATATGTTCATATTCAAACAAACTTCTGCAATATATTCAATTAGTTCACAAATGATCATGGAACTTTCTCTTTAGTTGACTATTAAGTCTGTAAAATATCAATGACTAATTATTCATTCTACTGGACTAGAAAGACTCCATGATCTGCAAAGAAAGAAATAAAGAGAAGTACTGAAGACAAACAGAATTTACGATGACTAATTATGTGCTCGTTTGACTACTCCACTACATAGGTTTTGTCTCAAGTCATCAAATCCAGTTTCTAGCCAATCACGAAGTTTAAACAACCCAAAGACAGTTTTTACTTTTTAACTCAGACAGTGTAAGACAGGTAAATAATAGAACAGTTGTAAAATGCTCCCATATGCTATATTGTCCATGCATCACAACATTTTACGAAAAACTATATAAAAAGATCTAGTTCCCTCTTTCTATAATCACTCTTTCCCTTGTCTCGTATTCATATCTGTAAATGGGTACATCTAGTTGCCACTCGGTAATAATCATCGGAGCTGGTATTTCGGGTGAGAATTCACAAACTATGTGTTAGATTCGGGGAAGCAAATTTCACTCCGAAACTAATTTCTTTTTTGATTTCTAATCATCGATTAGGTATATCAGCAGCAAAAGTATTAGCAGAGAATGGAGTAAATGACATAGTGATTCTAGAGGCTTCGGATCGTATCGGTGGAAGAATTCGCAAGGAAGATTTCGGAGATATTTCGATAGAGATTGGCGCTGGTTGGGTTGCTGGTGTTGGCGGGAAAACTTCAAATCCTGTTTGGGAACTCGCTAATCAATCTTCTCTGCGAACTTGCTTTTCTGATTATAGTAACGCCCGTTACAATATCTATGATCAGAGGTTCATTAAAAGCCATTTTAATTTCTCCATTCCCATTTTGATCAAATAAAATGGCCCAGTCAATGCTAACTCGTGTATGGTCATTTCATTTTCAGCGGAAAGATAATCCCAAGTGAATTAGCTGCTGCCTCGTACGATAAAGCGGTTAATTCAGCAATTCAAGAGCTTAAAAATCAGGAGGAAGCAAATCTCGGCAATGCGATTTCTGAAATCCCATCGTAAAGTTTCTGTTAAGAATGCAATTAGAATTTTCTAAAATGTCAGAGCAGGTTTGAATCTTGAACTAATGATAAGGATTATTCTCTTTTCTTTCAGTTCTCCAAAGACACCAATAGATCTAGCCATAGATTTTGTTCTCCATGATTTTGAAATGGCAGGTGAGGTTTAGATTTATTTATTTTTTGTTACTAATAGCAGTGTTTCTAGAAAGTAACCGAGGATCGTCCTCGTGATTCTAATTTTGATTGGAATGGTTCAGAAGTGGAGCCAATATCAACATATGTAGAATACGGAGATGAAGAATTTCTAGTAGCTGATGAAAGAGGATACGAGTTCTTGGTATATAAAATGGCAGAAAGTTTTCTTTCTACTTGTCAAGGAAAAATTGCTGATAATCGTCTCCAACTGAATAAGGTAAATCACGAAACTAAAACATTACAACGTTTTTCTTACCTATGTTCTCCCATTTTAGCTGGGAGGAGAGAGAAAGAGGGAGTGGTAGTCAAACAAGAGTTGCACATAAATGAATGAACAGCTATTTTTAGAGATCCGTGTTATATTTTCTGACCAAAATTAAATTTTGGAAGGCTGCTTTTAAATGAGGTGTACCCCACCTCCTCCATGCACAGGTGCCAGCTTTCGAAGCTACAGGCAACCCAATCTTTGGCATAAATCCAAGAGAATTGCGATCCCAGATATACTTCCTAGTTCCTGCGACTACTAGCACTATCTCGATAGTATCTCTATAGTATGTGGACCGCTCCCATAAGTTATAATCAAGTGCCACTTATCATACGGAGTACTTGTTAGTTTGGCCGTGGAGTCCTCGTTGTAGCTAAGTAGGATAGCAATAATGGTGTGGTTGGTTGGAACTGCCGCTGTAGAGCTACCTAACTTGCTGATACTACACCTTCCGTCCCACTATTAGTTGATTTATTTATTTTTAGATTTTATCCCATAATAGATGATTTATATCACCAAACAATGAGATATTTCTAGAATTATCATTTTAATTAATTATTGTTAGTATTAGAAATATGTATAATTTGATAGGCATGTTTATATTCGTTACGTAAGTGTTTTAAAATGCTTTTCAATGTATAAAGTTTGCGGACATCCATGACGTAGTTTGAGAGATAAATCATTTCTAAATTTTACAAGTTATTATCCATAAGGGTATAATTGTAAAATACTTAAAAATACTTTTTACCTTCCGTGCCTTAAGAATTGTGCAAACTTGAACTAGGTCATCTAATAGTGGGACAGAGGGAGTATATCACTGGTTCGAAATTTTGCTTCTTTCTGGATTATGATTGCATATACTCCCTCTGTCCCACATTAGATGGCCTAGTTTGTTTTAAATTTTGTCCAAAATAGATGACCGAGATCATCAAATAATGAGATATTTTTGAAATTATCCTTTTAATTGATTATTATTAGTATAAGAAATATGTATAATTTGATAGTCATGTTTATATTCGTTACATAAGTGTTTTAAAATGAATTCCAATGGTATAAAGTTTACGAATATCCATTGTATAGTTTGAGAGATAAATCATTTCTAAATTTTACTAGTAATTATTCTTAAGGATATAATTGTAAAAAATAGTTAAACGTCCTCCTATCTCCTCCTAAGAGCAAGTCTTATGGTGGAAGAGTTTCATCTTCCATCTTCCATGCCACCTCAGCATTTGGAATTGTGGATGGAAGTGCAAGTGTAGTGGTGGAACAACAGAAACGCTAATCAGAATAGCGCTAGAAAAACGCTATTCAGAATAGCGCTTTACGCAATTAAGATTAGCGTTTTTTTTCTCAACGATTAGATTTTCAACGGCTTGTTTTAAATTTACGGATAAAAAAAAAACGTTATTCTGAATAGTGTTTTACGCTATTCAGATTAGCATTTGGCTTTTTATTGGCGTTTTTCGTCTTCTAATGCGCTATTCTGAATAACGTTTTACGCTAATCTGATTAGCGCTTCCATGGATTCCACAGACCATCCCACGAAATCATGGAACATGGCTTGGAAAAACTGTGGAAGACCCCAACTTGGAAGCCATTAGACTTGACATACCACAGTTTTTCCACACTTGGAATAGCTTGGATTCCACCATAAGACTTGCTCTAAGTCCTATGGTGTTCTAATCTAGCATCTAGATTAGCATCTAGAATACCCATCTAAGTCTTATGGTCATTCCAATCTAGCATCTAGATGCGCTGAATGGAACAACGAAAAGTAGAATTAGGTTGCGTTGAATGGAACAACGCAACCATCTCAGCCGTCGGATAAAAAATAAATCAATCTGCGCTGAACCAAACAACGAAAAGTTGATTTTCTCTGCGCTTAACCATTCAGCGAAACTATCTCGCTATTAGTTGGAATGCGAGATATATCTGGAAAGAGAAATAGTGTTAAAGATTATGCAACGCTTTTTGTGTGATCTGCAACGCTTTTTGGCTAATCTAGCAACCATATCTAATCCATACGAAGAATTGTGCACTATAATTAGGTCATCTAATTTGGGACCGAGAAATATTTTAATAATTTATGAAGGCAATTAATTGAAATATGATGGTGTGATTAATAATAGTGACTAGAAAAAACTGCCTTAAAGGATGTAAATTAAGTTCATATCATTTGGTTGTTCTTCATTAAATTACTGAACTTATTTAAAGGGATTATATTTATAATTATGTTTGTGTCGTAACATGAAATTTCTTAATAGAGATTAACCGTTGAGAGCAGGTCGTTCGAGAAATAATACAAGGCTCGAGCAATGGCATTACGGTGAAAACTGAAGATGGATGTGTTTACAAGGCACGATACATTATTCTGTCTGTTAGTGTTGGAGTTCTCCGAAGCGATCTCATCACTTTCCATCCCCCGTTACCGGTAAGTTATAGTCTCTATATATCACTTATTTATTTACAATGACATGGTTATAATGACATAATCTTGATATTTTCACATCATTTTGTCTACCAAACCCAACCGACAATGAATTTGAAGCTAAAAGTTTAGTGACATGTTCCTCTTATAAATCTCTACATTCCTATCAAAAATGAAAGTATTCTGAAATACGAAACGTCACCATCCACACATTTTGATTTCAACCGTTAATTTTCAACGGTTAATATTCAAAATGGTAGATGATGGTCTTATACATCTCAGAATGCTCTCATTTTTGGTGGGAGTGTAGAGACTTATAAGATGCACATGTCATCAAAAAATTAGCTTCAGATTCATTGCCGGTTGGGCTTGGTAGAAAAATGACGCTAAAATGTCAAGATTATGTCATTATAACATGTCAACGGATCCCACCCCTATTTCTTTTGATATAGTGAAATAACTCCCTTTGTCCAAGTTATATTTCATAAATAGTCTTTTTTAAAATAAATAAAAAATTGTTTTACACTTAAATTTCCTGACTTGATTGGGGTATACCCAGATTACTTGGGGTAGAACTAATGAGACAAAAGCTAGGTCATTTTGAAGTAAAAGAAGCCACCCCTTAACCTTGTATTTTCAAAATGGATAATATACCCTTGTTTAATTAACACTAAAAAATTTGATTAGCTTAATTAATTGAGTTTAGATTAAAACTTATATGAAATTATGAATTCAGTAGATTAAACCTTTTGTCTTATGAGTTCGATCACAAAATTTGATTCTGAAAATGTTATAAAGTCGGCAAGGTCTACGATTGAATATGGTGCCGACTAACTTTGGCCGTCAAGGTCTACGGATGAAGAAAACGCCGACTATCTTGGGCCGGAAAGGTCTATGAATGAAGAAGATGCCGACTATCCTGGGCCAAGCTATCTTATAGTCGGCATATAAATATTTCCTACATTGCCGGCTATAATATAGTCGGCATATAAATATTTCTTACCCTGCCAACTGACTAATAATCGACACACAAATAATTTCTAACATTGCCGGTTGTCTAATAGTCGGCAATGTAACCTTGCCGACCTTTAGTTATACCCAATAGAAAACAGAGCATGGGAAGATGTAATTCACTTTATTCATGCAATTTTGATTCTTACAGGGAAATTCTCTTCAGTTTCATCTCTAGGATCTTCTAAAGAATGATTAATCTTGTCAATAAATTCTAATAGCTCTTCTGCATTGTTAACAAGACAAGGGATATCTTCTATTTTTTCCTCTGGGAACCTAAAAAATACACAAATGAAATATATGAAAATTCTACACATTGAAACATGGTTCTGGTCACCAAGTCGGCAAGGTCGAGAATCTAAACATTGCCGACTAATACTTAGTCGGCAAGGTTGTAATCATATACCAAGCCGACTAACACATAGTCGGTAGGGTCCTATTCAAGAAAGATGTCGACTGTTAACTCAGGAAATTAAGGTTTTTGTGACATAAAGTCGGAAAGGTACAAGTCTAAGAATATGCCGACTAGAAAAAAGTCGGCAGGGTTGGTTATTGAATACCATGCCGGCCCTGGTTAATGTTTCACAGTCGCCATGGCTGTTATGAAAAGCCGACATGATCTTCATGTTACGACCCTGCCGACTAATACTTACATCCTAAGGCCGGAATCCTATTTTTTTTAAAAACATGCCCACCAAAAACCCTGAAGATCATCATTTTCGATTTCTAATCTAATATAACAATCAAAAACACAAAACAATAATGGGTTTGAGTTTAGAAATCACTTACAGTCTTCTTTTCACCGGTGGAGGGTTCTTTTCAACATTCTCAGGGATTGGATTTTCGGGTTTACTAGTTCCAACTTTTCCCTTACCTTTTTTCTCTGATTTGGATCTTTTGATATGTCCTGTTGAATCTGTGCTGCTACTTGATCGTTTGGAATCAACCATTTTTCAGAAAAATCAAATTAGATGATTTGCAGAGATTTGTTTCTATGATTTTGATGGAAGATGTAGATGAAGAAGAAGAAGAAGAAGAAGAAGAGAAGATTAACAGTTTTTTAGGTTTTTTATTTTAGGGTCATCTGATTAAGCAATAGGGTTAATTAGTGCAGGGGTACAAAAGTAACTTCACCCATTTTTGACCTCCCCTTAGTAAGGACACTATGTCCATATAAATCTGGGTATACCCCAATCAAGCCAGGTTAAATTTTTAGCAACATCTCAGAAGTGTTTTTCCCATCAAAGTGGATAATAGCCGTCTGCTATAAAAGCAACCTTTATAAACATGGCAGGAATCTAGAATTTTTTTATGCTGGATCGTTGATTTTTCATTTTCTTAAAATTGGTAAAAAATAAATTTCTTATCAAACTCGTGTCGTTATGGTACTAGTTACGCTCTAAGATAGATAATACTCCTTTTATCCAATAAAAAGTGGACCTTTCACTTTATGTGTTTTCAAATTTTATGAAAGACATAAATATGAACTCGGTTTTCATATAGGTTTTATTAGGAGTTCATTTGAAAGAATGAACTCTGTTTTTTGTCATAATAATGAAGTTTTGTGTTGTGTTCATTTTACAGAATGAACTCTGTTTTCATATGTGATTTAGTTTGGTTTCATTTGAAAGAATGAACTCCGGAGTTCATCAGACAGAATGAACTGCTACAAAAAAATAAGTAAGAATTAACACTGAAGGGTACTATGGTCCATTTAATATTTTTAAATAATTGTGGACCAAATGGAAAAGGTGAATTCTGAAAGGACTAAACAGACTTGGGACCACCTAAAAAATGACCAAACGATATTTTTTCCCCATAAAAATCAATGTTTATGAGAGGGCCTCATCGATTAATTAAAATATCCGTTAAAGCTCATAATTTTCAAAATACTAATGGCATAATTTAAGGGAATTCACAGCTAATAATCCAAGAGTGGCGTTGTCTACCTAGCCAGATTTGATTGTGTCGTGTTCTCAACATCTGATATGTTGACCCTAATGCTTACGTGCGGTATAATGGCATGGCTGGCTTGTCAATCTGGCACAAAACGCCACCAGATTCTTAATTTTCCTGTACATGATACCAAAGATAGTTTATCAAAACAAAACTAAAATCCAAGGTTAAACGTTTTTACTAGTTAAGTATATACTAAGTTGAAATATCACACTGCTTATCTTGGTTGGCTGTTTTTAGTTAAATGTTGATTAATAATAAACGGTATGTGCTGGAAATAATGGATGCAGGAATGGAAAACAGAAGCGATAATGAAATGTGAGGTGATAGTGTACACAAAGATATTCCTCAAGTTCCCCTACAAGTTTTGGTCATGTGAACATGGTAAAGAGTTTTTCCTCTATGCACACGAGAAGCGTGGATATTATACGTTTTGGCAGGTTAGTCCATCGATCTCTACCCTGTTAACTCAAATTCAGACTAGAGAATCATATAGCAAATCACGTTAGGTTTGAAGTTTTAAGGTCGGAAAAATCTCTAGCAAAAAAAAGAGGTTAGGTACACACTGCTAGTGCTGGATACTGTGTCGTTACCAGTGACATTACTGGGTCTGGTGCATACATACAGATATTCAACAATATTTATATTTATGGTGGTTATATATATTTTTCCGTATTCAAATCTGACGACGGGACTGCAATTTGTAATTGAGCAATCTCTAGGGGGCAGCTGCCAAAATAGGATTCTTTCCCTTGGGTGATCTAAATATAATATATGATGGTCCAACTCTCCAAATAGTACAGTACCAACTGCACCTTGGGATATGCAACTTGCCAGATCTAGCATCAGAGGATTCCAAGCTATAAATATCTTTGTCGTCTAAGAGAAACTGGCAAAATTATACTCCAAATAGCAATTTGGAAGAAATTAGGAATTTTAGTTCAGTCAAAATCAGGTTCCAGTCTCCAAAATCCCTGTACCCCATTTACTGATTAAAACTCCAAAACCTTGATAACATTTGGCACTTGGTTAGGTCGAAGCTGTCTGTAACCGGGTTCTCTAGATCATTAAATAAAGCTTATACACAAGGACATGAACGCCTAGTTCGTGAATCATTAAGTTAATCATTGAGTATAATATTCGTCCCTCGTGAATCACATATTTAGCGCATATTAATTTTCATAATTTAATCTGTGTCGATCTTCTCCATCTGTTATTAATAAAAAACGATATATATTGTACGTCTAAGAAGTAAAATATATTATCAGTTTTCTCGAGAGAATTTTTTAATGTGCGGGAGACTTGTATAAACTAATCCATCTATCCATAGAACATAGCCTACTTACTGTATAATTACGTAAATTACGTTGAAAAATTGTCTATAATGTCGTGATTATGATCACCAAACAGCATATGGAAAATGCATACCCAGGATCGAACATCCTAGTCGTGACATTAACAAATGAGGAGTCGAAACGTGTAGAATCTCAATCAGACATGGCTACGTTGAAGGAGGCGATGGCTGTACTTAGGAATATGTTCGGATTTGATATCCCTACAGCCACTCAAATATTTGTTCCTCTTTGGTGGAATAATCGGTTTCAGCGTGGCAGCTATAGCGATTACCCCATTCTTTCTAAGCACCAAGACTTCATCCACATTAAGGTATATATTTCTACAATGATCTATGTACTAACTTGTCATATTTATTTATGTTTATCAAAATGTGGTCTGCGTCTTGCTTCCAGGCCCCAGTGGGACGCATATTCTTCACCGGAGAACACACGAACGAGAAATTCAATGGTTATGTCCATGGTGGATACCTATCTGGTGAGATTTATGTCTGTAATTTGTATGCTTGGCAGTTTTCAAGCAACCATATGGATGTTTTTTTGACAAATAAGTTTTGCCAAAAGAAGTGCTAACGAAATTATTGATGTTTGAATGAAAACAGGAATTGAAACAAGTAAGATGTTATTGGATGAAATGAGAAGAGTGGAGGAAGATCATATTGATACGGAGAGCCAGAGGAATTTCTTGTTAGAACCCTTGCTAGCTTTGACCGAGTCATTGACTTCAACAAATACGGCCGCATCTGACTTGAAGAAATGGGAAGATATTAGTACTGTTGCTACTAGTCGGCTATTTCTCAACAATAGTACGTCGTCACCTGTAACTCAAGAAGCTATAAAATGAGTTTTCTGCAAGCTCCGCCACTTTGAAATACAGGAAAATGTGAAGAGGATCCCATTTATGCTCGACTCCCTGACGACAAGGAAAACAGTGGCTTCAACTTGAGCAGCTCTTACTGACCACGCACAGTTAAAAATGTGAAAAAATGGAAAAGAGGAAACTGCTATTAAGAAATGCAAGTTAATTTGGGTTCCAGCTAATTATGGTTGGGACGAGCATACAAAAGGTGAAAACATGAGCAACATTACAGAATTTTATATTCACTACACTAATAAGGATTAAGCCAATTCTTGAAGGAATGCAACCATTTCAAATAATCCGCTGCTAGCAATATTGATACTGTTTTTCTTTCTTTCCAAAGCCTGAATTCGGATAAAATTTGCAGTTATTGTACCCTACAAATTTTAGCAATTCAAGCTTTTTCTTTATTCTTTCTTTTTTCTTTTTAAGTTCTTCAGATTTTTGCATTTGAAGGAAAAATCTTGGCCTTATCAAACAGCTGTTGTTGCAAATCTAATCTTTTTATTTTAAATGTCCTCACTTATACTCCAATACCACCTATAATGAAGCCAGTAGGGGTTGTTTCCCTGCAATTAGGTATGTGAATGCTCACCTGAACTTTCCATCCAAAAACTAAGCCAGATAAAAGGGACAACATATAAAAAACATGATAAAATTGTCACAAAGTCCAACATTATCTTCCATGCGTCAGCTGATACCTTTCAGGCGTTAAATCTTCGACTCCGGCATAAAACACGGTTGTATATATCTGCTTTGTTTCAAGTTAACTGATTTGTGACCTGCAAGGAGGAACTAGGAAGTAGCAACATCTACACCACCATGAAAAACTAATTAACTCCACTTTGTGCAAAATATTTACCAAGAATTTCATTTCCTGAGAAACAAGGAAAACAACTTAGATATATCACCAGAATTTAAAATAAACAGAACGCATGTGTCAATCCCATTGATTAATGCAAATTGAGAAGGAAAAAAATTTACAAATAAACCAATTTTGAATGTATAAAAAAGAACAAATGAAAAGGAGAAAAACCAGTCACTATATCATCTACTGACAATCATTTTGTACTGCCCCAGTAACTTCCCGGCATGTGCTATCATGCACATTTATAATTTCATAAGACCACTGCCTCCCTTAAAGGAACCATATAGAGGCTGTGACCTCCTGAAGCTGAATATATCCTCGATTAAGACAGATTGAGGATGCAAGGATATTTCTTTAGTAGACGCTTCATAATTGCCAGAATGTGAACCCCCATATACTTGTACCGATAGCATCTTTTTCGCTGGTGCACCCACTTTAATGTATTCATTAAAAAAATCTATTAATTCTTGCCGTGTTAAGCTCTTCAACGCTGCAATCTGATTCATTAAAGTTAGGAAATGTTTAGCATGCTAGCATATGAATCGAACCCACACGTCATAGAGTATACCATTTCGTGTCCAAAATGCATTTTTGGAACTTGGAAAGGTGTGCAAGATGATAGTGGTTTTGACATAGAAGATATAAAATCAAGCTTGACTTCTCCAAGATTACATCATGCAAATGCAATAGCAGAACAATGAGGGTTATTTAAACCATATGTTTAAGTAAATTATACTAAAGTTCGAGGCGTCAATATTTATTATCAGATGTGGAAAATGCCTTAGTTTTACGAAATCAACGGAGATGGTTCGTGATTTGGGTTCCATTTCTAGCTTACCCCAACATGTTTGGGACTAAAGGCTTAGTTGCAGTAGACTAGATACTAATAAGAAAGTACCAATTGCATGTATCCTTCGGTCAGCATAAACACAATCTAATTTTATCAATTGCATTCAAGTTTTCACAAAATACAAAGCTCAGCTTACTATTGGGAAGACTTTAGCACGTTACGGGTTTCAGGAACCAAAGCAAAAATACCTTTCCTTAAGCAAGAAAGAGAATGAAATATGCTTCAACTAAACATCTGAAAAGTTTGTGACCTCAGGAAGAAAAGAAATGAAATTTACTTCAAATAAACATCTGAGATATTCGATCTAAAAAAACATGATCAACTATTGGAACAATTTCATAGTTTACATAGAACAACATGATTGGTACTAGCTGGAACAAAACATACCAGCAGCATAAACAATTTCAGAATAGACTGAACAGGTTTTGGGTTGTTTCTAGGATTGCATAAATTATTGTAAGCAATTAATTCGAGTAACACTGTAACCGAACATATCTGGAGAACTAAAAGCGCATTCATCGTTTTTTATAGAACGGTTTCAGACCGACTTCTCCTCTAGCTATTTGCATGTCAGTTCACCAATAAGAGAAGGAAAAGTCTTACCTCGATTTCTCTCCTGTCAAATTTTAGAGTGCCATCAAAAATCTCTCTCCAAAAGAATGAAGTTTCTTCGTTTAAATTTTTGTGCTTTTCAAGCTTCATATCAATCAGTGCATTTACATTACTCTGTAACAAAATCAAATCAGTACATTAAGAAATACACGTTTAACTCCAAAGGTTGCAGTTTTCATCAGCATTACTCTTACCATGAATTCATCAGCAGGCATCTCATAAAGTTTACTCTCGAACTCCTTGAGGAATGATTCGACTCTCAAATCAATCTGTCCTGGATCCTGCCAAGCTCAACAAAATAAGTTTTTTTTTCAGATACAGAAGAACTTATATTCCAAGAAGCAGCACCATATGGTGGGTTTTAAGTACCTTCGCTGTTGATTGGACAATAAATTGCAGTCCTCGGATGCCAGAATCATTCCTACATGCATGTGAAGAATATTAAAACGTAAGTGAAATAATGTATGGGAGAAATTAAAGACAGAAAAGCCCTTGACAAACCTCTGCATAAGCACTGTTATGTATCCAAGTTGCTCAACTGAGCGAAGCTGGTGGAACACTGGTTGCTTTGCAATAAGAGCAAAAAGCTGAAGTTTCACATTCAACATCGTACTATCCTGATGAACCTGCAACAAGCCACAAATCAAATTAGGTCTGACATCATACATATAGGTAAGTTGTACATATTGACATATAAAATATTATTCAATGTACATTTGTTGCTTGAATGCACCAAGAAACAGTTGTTTCAAACCATCAAAACCACACATTCTTCAAGTACTTGTACTGATCTTATCTTATATGGAGTTACATTCCTAATTATAAAGATAACGAACAGTAAATAGATCGGAGTGGTAATACACATAACTTAGAGCGGAATATAACAAGTTAACAACTGACCCTTCAGATATTTAGATCAACTATGAAATTCTTCGTTAAACACGTAAACGTGGATAAAATAATAATAACAGTAATAATACAGATGCAAATTTACCTGAATATAGTGGACCAAGGCAGAATTCTCATCACTTGGGTTTAAAACTTCCGCAGGGTAGAAGTGTTTAATTCCATTTTCAAGCTTAACGATTCGATTTGTCAAATGCTCGGAAGGGAAAAGAGGTCTGGCTATGGGTTGGAGACCCTTGAAAAAGATGTCCTCAATATGGATGACCATTTCCTCCGCTTCCTTTGGTTCAATGTTTCCTGATGTCAAATGGTAAAGTGTATATAAAATATTATGTCAAGATGTCAGATTTGTAATATCTGATCAATTATGCTGAATCAAGATAAATATGTGTACCTGCTGCATAACACTCTACAAAGGCTTTCGAGAGAAGCATAGTTGAAAACTTGGCAAGATCAGCAGCTTCTAGATGAGGAATAACTTCTAGCTGTTCGGTCCAAGGCCACGATGCATCCGCCAAAATCAATGAGCAGTAATACATAGCTTGCTGATACGGCTGCTGAAACTTGTAATTTTGGTACTCCTTTAAAACAGTTTCCTGATCGACAAAAAAAGAGGACAAAGAATATAATCAGGGGATGCAATTCAGGGGGTTGGCCTGAGTTATTAACCCAGTTGAGATCATATAGTTAAGAAAACAAAATTATATGTGACCTTTATTGCTGATGCGGCTAAGAAGTTAGTAGTCGTCAGTTAATTTGGTAAACCATCATTTCCGATATTCACATTATGAACTATTACTGAGTTATTAACCCGGGGGATGCAATTCAGGGGGTTGGCCTGAGTTATTAACCCGGTTTAGATCATATAGTTAAGAAAACAAAATTATATGTGATCTTTATTGCTGATGCGGCTAAGAAGTTAGTAGTCGTCAGTTAATTTGGTAAACCATCATTTCCGATATTCACATTATGAACTATTACTTCTCACGGGATTCGTCTGGTTCATTAGAAAACAAGTTCTTCTTGCTGACTCTAATGTAGGTGCTCATCTAGGAATATGGATTACATCAATTACGCATACAAAGAATCTGATGCTAGTTTAACTGTTTACCTTAATTACAGCAAATCTTTCTGGCTTTACTTTGAACTCCTGTATCTGCTCAATTATTTTGTCCACTAAGATCCTCATTTTGTGATTATAACCAGTCACAATAACCTGGCCAACAACCAATATGTCAGGACAAAAATAAGTTATTAATTAATAAGTTAACTTCAAAATGCTGGTAAGTTGTCAGAGCAATGTCAAATTTGTGAGCATCCAGCTCAAACCAATTGACATTTTAATAGAGAAGTACAGCATTACTATATTCAAGTTTAACTAGGCTCCGGTAGCCCAGGCCGACTATAATACATGATTGGGAATAGTTTGCTCAAGGAGTAGTTGTATGTTTGAGATGGGCTAGTGCACATGAAGAAAATGAAGCTGGAGTTTATGACAAATACCCCTACTTTGATACCATGTCAATTTTGTGCAGTCCCAACTCAAAATCATTATGCTCAAGTGATCAATGTGGGACTACTTTCCACAGGCACAATATATTCCATGGATTAAAAGCATCGCCAAACTGCTATCTAGCGAAGATGGTTTATCATATTAAGAGATCAGTTAAATGAGTTTTAACCTTGAGAGTATTGTCCTCTAATGCATGTAATTCAGCATATACCAAAGCCACCACTAAGGTGAACCCCATCTTTCAAACTAAATTTGTCACCCACCTTCCTTAAGGAGTTAAAGAGGGCTAACTGTCCATTACTAGTTCTATCATACTTTGAAATAAACTCTCGTCTTGTCATCGTGAGATATTCATAATAGAAGGCTAAACCAGAAAGATGGCAAATCAGAAGTTGACTTGACTAGCAAATTGTCCACTACAGTGAAAGACATTTTCTTGTGTGATTTAAAGATACAAAACTGTGTTAAAGATTAATGCTTAACCTGAAACCCAGTATCAGTGCTGTTTATCCCATAGTATAGACCAGCAACTTGAGCATCATAAGCTGAAAACACACACAAAAAATGTAAATTAGTTTCTCCTCGAGTTTAAAAGAGTCAGGGGAGAACTACATCCGCATTGGCAGGTGAAGATCTAAACTGCAGAGACAAACTTTAAAAGATGAGCCCCCGCAGTCTCAAGGAAGCTGTTTTTGCTCAATTTTAACTATTTCAGAGTATAGCTCACCATATTCGTTCAAGTAGTCCATTACTAATCGTGTGAAAACATCAGTAAGAACCACGGCTTCTGGGGTGTGGCTTGCATATGGACAATTGAAATCTATCTTAACATAAGCCTTGGGAGTGAAAAACATGGTATCAGGCTTATACCATAACCTGGAATATGATGACTTCCTTAACAAAACTGGAAATTTGACCTGAAGTAAAGCCAGTCACACGTTAGTAAAATGAGGATAGATTGTTTCAGTATAGGTAAAACAACATAACAGAGTGGTGATAGATCCAACCTTTTCCGTCAAATCCTTCATTGATAAATCAGTCGGGATGAACACATTAGGTGCTGGAAGATGTAGGTTTTGATTGGGAGCTGCAGAAATCCATTGCTACAGAAGATACAGATATAAAGGACAGTTTCAGAATATGCTAGGCGGAAAATGGATTGTGAAAAAAGTAAGGAAAGCGTCCTGCACTGTAACATGAGATAGATAACATCCAGCAACTGACCTGTATCGCTGAACTATTAATATTCTCGAGGGAATAGCCAGTTCCATACCAAGGCTCAACCATGTTGGTTTGTCCTTCAAAAAATTTTGATTCCCAAAATATTCTGTCAAGAAGCAAATCACTGTTAACCTTAACTAAAAATGGGACCAGCAAAATATGTCAGTTTAAAGGCAAACAAGGAGTAGCAACATGAGATCATTAGTAAGATATTGAAAATTTTCCGATTAACAAAAAAAAGAGATCGCAGAAGTACCAAAAGAAAAAGAAAAAAATCTTAGAAACCCATATGGCAGTAACTGATGCAGGGCATCATTCTGATAAATCAGCTTGGACACTTCACATTAGTGTATCAGTCATCCGGCAAACTTAGGAGGAGTTGTATGAGTTATGTAGGACTTTTTGCCGTGATTTCAGGCATTTAAGATGGTCTGGATACTAGTTAATAAAAAAAAAAATCCTTTCCTTTTTCTCCTGATTATTCTTCAATTTTAAGGTTAGAGTTCCTGCATTATAGTTACTAGGAGCAGCTTACAACAAGTTTGACCCTAACAATTCCCTTGCTATATTGGCTAGTCAGCTTCATGCACATGCACTGATGAAGTTAGACCATGTCCCTGAGATTTGATAACAAGAAATACAAAGATCGACTCTGGTAGGGCCCATCATGGTGATCATGTCTTATGGGTCAGAACTTCTTTCCCAAGGCAACCCAATTGGGTAAGCTGGTGCAGTTAAAGATTTATTGGAGATGTAGAATTTTATATGTATACCATGTGATGTGACTCAAACAAATTAGTTACCCTACTGAAAACATTGCTTGTTGTGTCAGTATAGTAATTTTCAGCTACAGGAACGTTCGGCTATTGTTTCAAGTATATTGATCAAATCAAGATATCAAGTGTCAGTAAAAATTAACAGCTCATATGAGAAAAACTACGTAATTAAAAGGTGATTGGAACATTAACGACCACTTACCTTACATTTTCTGGAGTTAGCTCATCAAGTATCATCTGTATAATGCTTGAGCTGAAGTTAGAAGGCAATGAAGAACCTACTAGCCAGTCTTTTGCGGGATATAGCTGAAAAAACATATTTGGTGAAACCATCATAAGGATCTATTTACTTAAGTTAAGTGGTAAACTAAATCACATGTGTACTCTAACACATGGACTTCTATGTATGAGGGTTCATGGGGTTACAATACCTGAGTTTGTCACTGCTACTAAACATGATTTAAGAAAAAAGATGAATCTTAAGTGAACCAAAAGATATCAAAATGAGAGCAACACATGTGTAAAGCAAATCAAAAAAAAACAATATACTAAAGGACATAAGGGTAGAATTAAGTTCAAACCAAAAGATGTAAATGCTAAAACAAGAATTTGAAGGACATGGCAAAATGTAATTGTATTTTGGGATAAAACTAGAAAGATGTCTAATCTTTGAAATGCAGGAGTCATCTTTGTAGCTCAAGCCCATGTTTACATTAATAAAATGGACATATCCGGAAGAAAACAGAACTTAAGCGACAGAAAAAAGAAGAGCTAATCAACGAATTATGTTGGTAACATTATGAGGTTAAACAACATCACTCTATCTAGTAAAATCATCAACTAAAGTTAAAAGAGGTCCTTTGGAAGAGGGAAAATACCTAGTAGCATGTCAGAGTTTCACATAGTCATTAGTTCACATAGAAGTTTGTTTTAATTAATGGACCTTTTGTCAATGTTCTTACTCTTGACATCATTATCACTTGCGCAATTCTTAGTTAGCACGTCTAAGATGTTACAAAACCAATCGTTAGTTCATGAGTCACCAATATCTTACTTGGGTGATATAATAGTTATGGCTTCATCAAATAAATGACTAGCACGGACCCAGAACGACACTGAATGTTATCCAACTTCTATATCTATAATATATATTAACACAAGAAGATTCCAAGCTATTAATTTATGCTTCTATAAAGAAAATCAATTTTCTTCTTTTAGACAGGTACAAACAGCAAGAGGAACACAAAAGGCCAGGCTAGGAAGTAACAGTGGAACAAGTGCAAAATAAAGTAAATAGATTTTAGACACACAAATGAAGCTGATGAATAGAAGGACATAGAAGGACAGAAGAAAATGCTAAGTCTACAATAATAAATATAAATAAAAGTAAGCTTATGATGGCTTACCTGCATGTTTGATGAAACTTTTGCCACATAATTGATAGGACGAGTTTTATCTTGATAATGGAACGCAGTATCACAGAAGGCAGAAAGCTTAACACCAAATTACATTATGTTATCAGTTATAATATGAGAATACAAAAGAAAATAACAGATGGTACAACTTAACATGGTTTTCAAATTCATATACCTCATCAAAAATCCATTTACTAACACCAGATTGTTGTAAAAGGAAAACATATTTGAACAATAATCCAACAATATCTTCCATATGCTCTGTCATTCAATTCATAAAAGCGATATCAGAGTCTAAATTTAGACAGGATTGTTTTTATTTTTTCTAGATTCTACTCATAATGAATAACAAAACCAAGAAAAAGTTTGTAAAAGCCGTGATCATGAGGACTTAATGCAGGAACATAAGTGAAGCCACTAACCATTGCCAGAATCAGTAAGATCAATGTTTACTTTAAAGAAAGTATAATCGTTACTCGAATCATCTTCACCTGCGGACAAACCCGTTGCCCAACCTACATGTTTGTGCAGAAATAAGATTAGAGAGATTGATAAAAGAAAAAGAAAAAGATTAAAGAGATCATCCGGAGTCTATACATAATCAGTAACCTACTACATGAAGGAAATAAAAGAAATATCTAGAAACTACAATTCCACGCATATAGTAAAAGAAATATAAAAATGAATAAATTTGGTCAATAGTTTTAGACTAGATGTTAGGAAACACGTATTAGCCCTCTGTATATTAGGAAATGTATCTGTAGGTACAAGGATGCTTGGGAAAAAAAGAGTAACAGAAGAAAAGATGCCATAGAAATTATCCACAAAAATGTCAAACAATAATCCTCATGTTAAAAAATACTATAAATAACTCATAATAGTTCTTTTTGTAATCACCTAATGAATAAGAAAAGATTGATAGAACTATCAATGTAAAAAACTTGACGAACGACAATTTATCAATTTACAAAACCAATCAAGTTACTTGTTACACAAAATTAGGTTTCAGCTTGAAGGTATCAAGGGAGGATGATGCATCAAACAATCAACATATCTAAGGATCAAAGAGATGAAGATTAAAAGCATTCTTGACGTTATTGTCTGTATCACGAATGAAAAACAATCTTACCCAATCCTACCTAGCAAAGAATGAAACTGGCAGCATCAATAACACAGTATTGGAGCCAAAAAGATGGGTGTGGTTAGAGGAGAAGATTGGCACAATCAAGCAAAGAAAGAAGAATCGTGATACAAGGAGAAGATGGAAAAACACTAATAGATTTATGGTTTTATCTTAACATATCTCACTTCATTTGTGAATATACTCATGTTCAACTTCAGTGATCTCCATTTACAAGTTTAATAGGGGCCCAGAACCTGATTCTGGACACCATGAGTAATTAAAAAGTTAGGCAACAACTTCAAGCTCCTCCACGCAACTTAATACTGTCCACCTTCCAAGTACCCAAGTTTTTGTAGGAAATGGGGATCTGTTATAGTTTACTCAAGAGAGTATATTTAACAATGGAATTAGCAAAATCTCACAGATCTGCGAGTTCGGGCATGACCTAAGTTTCCTAAGGATCCAACTACGGCTCATACTATCAAACAACTAAAGGGTATAAGGCAGACAACCCAACTCGACTAGTTCTATTCTGGTGTCAGCCTGAACCACAAACTCCGTAGTGGAAAAAGAAGAGAAAATTACGAAGAAGCAAAGATATATTATGAATACAAAAATGAGTAGTTGCTACCTAAGCCATGAATTTCTATAGCAGACTGGAAGCATTCAACCAGGTAACTAAAACCCTGAGGAACAGTCTACACATCAAAATATTTACGATTTATGCAGAAAAACTCACCTAGTGTTTTCAAGATGCAAAACAAAGATCCTTCTCCTTCATGGCCAATCAGGTGACCCAGATACCTACATGGGGCTTCTTTATAATGGAGGATGCTCGGAGTGATAGGCCATACAATTTTTAATTTGTGACCTTGCTTTATGGGGATAGCTTTAACAAGAATCTGAAAAAGATAAAGGCAGAGAAGAAAAGCAATAAGAAGTAGTGTTTTTAAACTTGAATTACCATGACAAATGCTCATTGACATACACAAATTTCAAAAACAAGTTCGTCTAGCGTTTGAAATGCAAGTGGAGTAGTGTAGTCAATGTTCATAAGTACCTGAAGATGTTCAGCCTTACAAGGCTTACCCGGATAAAGGAAACAATTTTTATCAGTGTTGCGAATTTCTTTGAATTTCTGATCCACCAGACTTTGTAGGTCATCAAGATTCTCTGTTGACGATTCATGCTTTATAAGTGGTAATAAAAAAGTTACCATTAATATCAAATGGTTATGAAGTAAAACTTACTTTTTCCATATATGACCAAACGCATGATATTAGAAGAATAGTGT
The DNA here is from genome assembly GCA_023531105.1 of Papaver atlanticum. Taxonomy (NCBI): domain Eukaryota; kingdom Viridiplantae; phylum Streptophyta; class Magnoliopsida; order Ranunculales; family Papaveraceae; genus Papaver; species Papaver atlanticum. Next base: position 3,866,501 of record JAJJMB010017528.1, on the reverse strand, counting down.
TCTTCGTAGAATTTGATAAGCTCATTTCTTGTATCCAGCCCTTTTTGTTTTGGACGAACCTCTAATGTATCCCAATTCCCTACAGTTGTAACATACTAGTGCATAAATGGTAGGATAAACGATGACTAACAGAACTAACATCAAGGACAATAAAAAGAAAGTAATGTATCATTTTGTCTACAAGTGAACCTCAACCTCTTGGGAAAACAGAACATTAATGCATGCCTTCACCAATCCATGACATTTAAAATGAAATAAACTCCACTAGTTTGGTACTTTAAATGCTTACCTGTACCAAATTTATGGTACGGGTGACCTTCTGCAGACAGATGCTGCTGAAGCTGAAAAACCAAATATATACAGAAGAAGCAGTAAGGGAGTGTGAAAGAAAAGGCATATAATAACTATATAACGAATTATTCTTCGGCACTTTGTTATCTATGCTAACCCTCCTCCAAAAAAAGAAGTTATAGTTTTAGCTGAATTCTCATCTACAAAGGATCTAAGCAAACCCAGCCTTATCCAGCATGCTATATTTAGTAATTTTCCTATTTGTGCATGACAGCTAAGGTACCTTCAACTGCGTTAGTAAGTTTACTCATTCTCCAATTAAAACCAATCCTTGTGTATCTTTATCTAGATGTTGTTTTAATTATAAATGATCAAGCTTCGAGTGCTTGTATTATGTCAAATACTGCATTTCCATTTAATGTCTGTCATCTAATAAGAATTTTTTGTCCAGACACATTCTCAATATGCTAGCGACAATTTTATATGATATTGCAACCAGTAGGGAGTCATCATAGTTCTTAATACCTGAGTCATTCTCCATGCGTCTGACAATAAATTCTTCTGATTTTCTGGATTAGAGGAAAAAAGAGAACTGTTACCGCTTGAACATATTCAAAATAACACGAAAACATCGCACTGTATGCATTCTTCCGAAAAACGTAACTCACCAGAATCAACTGCTTTTATTTCCCTTGTGGTAGCATCAGCAGACATCAAAGGTTTAATAAAGAACTGAGCGAACCTAATCAAACAGAAATACAATGTTCAGTCTCAGAAAATGTAGGCAGATAGAAGAGGGGTGAAAATGGCAATTGCCAGGAAAAGTTAACAGAATGGTACCTATCAAGAGCTTCTTCAAAAGAGTCTGTATTGACATCAAAAAAGTAGTTAGTATGCTCAGTGGATGTGTAAGCATTCGTAGAGCCTCCATGCTGATCATCACAGAGATATCACATCGTTAATATAATAAAATACCTTTAATACCCAGAGTTCCTGGAAATTTAGCATAATACACAAATAATTTTTTAGATTTTCAGAAAAATTATTTTTCTTTTGAATGCTATGGGCATCCTTTTATACGCGGATGTAGTATTAAGTACAAACCACTAATGAGTATCGTGAAACATTATTCATCAAATTACAGAAAGCATCATATAGACTATCAATATTAAGATGAACTAAACTATAATATGCCTGAAGTGCATTTCAAACAAGATCCATGATCTAACAACTGGTAAATAGTCTTTTTCATCAGTTGCCTTTACGAACAACTGAAGAGACCAATTGTTAAACGGAGTAATACCTACATGGTGGATCATTTTACGCAAATAGGATTATAGAACAGCAGAAGAACAATTCACAAACAAATTTCAGTTCTGAACTTATGTACATCTATAACGGAAGCACGCAATATATTTCTAATACGAATAGGATATAGTTATTGCAAGTCGACCTCATTTTTATAGTGCAGTCAATCTTATTCTGAATAATGCACGCAATATATTCCAAAGTATGCAGATTGAAGTTGTTTTTTATTCTGAATTATGGTAAACAAGGTAAGATGCTCAACAGCCCCTTTTTTAGTTCCAATATGAATACACAAACATCCCAACGGTGACATTAGGTAGGTGCACATGAAGAAAATCCCATCTAGAGAAAAAAAAAATTAAAGAAGGAGAAACTGAAAGCATGTTAATTTCGTTAAAATACCTCTGTAATGTACTTTGAGTAACTGTCTTCCACTGGATATTTTTCGCTTGCATAAAACAGCATATGCTCTGCAAAACAAATTCAAACAAAACATTTCACCACAAATAAGAAACAGAAAACTGTTAAATGAAAAGAATTAACCGCTATACGGGCATTGACACCCACTCCTAACAATAATGATGCATTAATGCCTAATACTTTTCCGTACTACTTGGTACATGTAACTAAGACAAACTTCCCACAATTATTAATGTGTCTTCATCTATTAGGAATTTAGAATCATTACGCGGAGAAACAAACAAAAAAAGTGAATCCCCAAGGTTACAAATTCATATACAAAAGGTAAAAATTAGCAATCATATTTTATCTACATAATTTGAAATTTCGAATTCAATTTGACATCTTTTACTCTATTTTCTACTTAAAATCCACCTTAACTGAAAAACTTAAGCAAACGACACCTAGTATGGAAATACATAAATATACAAGTAAGCGATTTACAATTCAAGAACTTACCTAGAAAGTGGGCAAGTCCTTCAAGACCTTCAGGATCACTAAAATAACCCACACCAACGGACATAGATGCAGCACACTGAAATATTTTACAGAAACAATCAAAAATTGAATTTATGAATCACAAGACCGGGAATTTGAGAAATCGATTTAGAAAGAGGGAAAAAAATAAAACCTTATCAGTTTCAGGATCGCTAATGAGAAGAACTTCGAGAGAGTTAGGGAGAACGATTCTCCGGTACTCTCTGTTGTCTGTATGAGGCTTAGTAATTGTTCCATCTGTAATTCCAACCGCCATTGTTTTCTTTTTCTTCTTCTGGTTTTAAGTCTTTTTCTCTCTCACTTGTGCTTTGCGTTGCTTCGACTCTTTCAAGAACGACGTCAATTTATTTATTAAACTTGTCTTTTGGGTTTTTCTTATGAGCGAGAAACCTAAAAACAGTAAGGCCTTCGATATTACACGTGTGACATAGGATATGGAAATTTATTGAGATAGTGAGATAAGAAAATTCATTGGGACTTTCTTTCATTAACGAGTCCAAATCTGTTGCAAAAAGTCTACGGACCGCGTAAAAAACTACGCAAAAAAACGCCAGACACAAAATACATGGGCCCCTGCTAAACTCCCGAGGGGTGGGGTCCACAAACTCTAAAAACCTATGAGGAGCGGGGGGTTTTTGTTGTTTTTAGAGCGGTTCGTGTAGAACCGTTGAATCTGTTGTAGGGTACTTGCCTACTTGGTGGTGTTGGAGGAGATGGTATATCAGATCGACTAAAAGATTTTGATGGAATTTTTCGCGTGTTACTATTGCAGTGGGAAGTAATAAGCTGGAAACCTCACATATGGACTTTCTTTTTATTGATAGGTAAAGAAAAGATATATTAATAAATAAATAAATAAATAGAGGTTACAAAAGATTTATACTACCCTAAAACAAAACAAAGAAGCTACGATGGTAATACAATCTTAGCGAGGATCAAAATACATATTTGGCCACATCATTAAAGCCACGAGTTTCAAAATCCTTAAAGACTAAACACAAAGTGAAAATCAAATAATTCGCCTTATTTTTGAATTGTTGTAGTTGTTTCCTCCTTGCCACTAAAAAAACGTGCATTTCTTTCCAACCAAACACTCTAGCAAATGGCAATAGACACCATATTCCAAATTTGATTTTGTTGTTTAGAAGGTTGAAAAAGAATCCAAGATAAGATGATATAATTGAAATCATGTGGCATAATGAAATTCCAAAGGTAACTTATCTTTAAAATGAACCCAAATGTCAGTAGCAAACTCACAATTTAATAAAGATAGTGTTATGTTGCATATATGAAGTTCAGAAGATAAATGTTATATTTTGTATTCCAATATATCAAAGTTGTAACACAACTTGTATATTCTTCCTTGACACTTTGATCATACTAAAATGATCACGTCATCACTACTATAGATGCATATATATATATATATATATGACTCCATATACTATTTTTTCAATATAAACGACTTGAAAGCAACGTAGATAGAAATGGAAACAAGTCAAGTCTTGTATTACTAACCTCGAATAGAAGGATAATGTGGTTGTGGCTGTCGATACGTCTTCAAGTTCTTCAGAGCAACACGAGTTTTTCTCAACATTTATAGACTTCCTAGTCTAACCTAACGAAGTTGACTCTAGTAATCTAATCAAGCAGCCTCGAGTTTTGGATCTAAAATATGATAACCAGACTTGAAATACCAAGCAATGCTCTAACATCACCTACAAGAACAACTTTTGTCAAACAATTCTCGAAAGAAGAGGTGCAAAGATATCATTTTGTCGGTTTTTCAATTGAAATAAGGAAGCTTATTAAGTAAGTATGGGGATACGATAGCGCTATCCCCAAAACTTGGTGTAATCGGTTCGAGCAAAGTTTTGAACTTTGGAAGGCAATATGAATGTCGAAAACCTCCTAATAGTTTGTTTTCAACTAGGGGTGAAAGTATATGTATTTTGACTAAATATATGTGATGGATAGTGACAATACAATATGTATTTTGAATCACACATTATGGATGAAGTGTTTTGCTCAATTGTTTTTGTGTTTGTGCAAAATTATAGTTTCAGGATTATTTACGGATAGGATATGGATGGTAAGAACCCAACTATAACTAACACTTGTATACAATATTTTATTTCAAGGATTATTTATTTATTTACGTCTAGGTTACTGTAACTAACACTTGTATAATATTGTAGTTCAAGGATTAGTTACGGCTAGGTTTTTTCTTTAAAAACCCAACTGTAAATATTCCTGGAACTACAATGTGTTCTTAAAAACCCTCTTTCATTACTTAACCCACATTAAAATCCATCAACCTCATTAAACTGGTACATAGATAAATTACATTACAACCCATTAAACCATGTGACATTACAAAGTATTAATATTCAGGCACACGAGTGAGAAAAAAGTCCTTTAGGATGTTGAAATGAGGAACGATTGAAATTTTATCTTTTCCATATTCTTCATTCCTCCCTATATCTCTCTAATATTTAGAGCGTGTTTCACCCTTAAGTCGTAGTTGACGAATAATACGAAGTAATGCCATGGATTCTTTAACTTGGCTGCGTATATCTCCAAATCGACAAAAAAACATATACGAGTTGTCAGTCTCAGAACAATTTTTTTTTATAAATGATTTCTAATAGCTCACCTCACTAAACTAACTTGTTGTAGTTCTTATCCTCTTTTTGGATAACATAGTACATAGTTGCGGAAAAGACATAAATCTTCATCAAGACTAAAATCAAGAACTTGAGCCCCAGGTTGAGCCATAACTTTGTATATTAAAGTGAGATTTTTTGCCTTAGAAGATTGATATAGAAGGTGTAATGTTGAAATTACATGGGTGGGAATACATATTCAACAAAAAAAAAATCTCATGTGTAACGTTTTTTTTTTGTTTTTTTTAATAAAAAGCTACATGTTGAGGGTTCCAATAGATGTATATTATAATCAAATAGGGACATCTAATGCACGTTTGAATCCAAAAAAATATAAAGGTACAACAAGGTTTGGTATGGATCACCCAAGCGTAAGTATGGAAGTCGAGTTATTGTCGGATTGACAGTTGGGTTTTGGTACTTCTAGATCAAATCGTAAGTCTGGAGACCAAATTGTTGTCAGATTTACGGTTGGGTTTTGGTACTTCTAGACCCAACTGTAATTCTGCAACCCAAATTGTTGTCAGGGTTATGGTTGGGTTTGGATACTTAAGGACCCCAACTGTAGGTCTGGAAACCAAATTGTTATTAGAGTTACAGTTTGGTCTGGATACATACAGACCCAACCATAATTATGTAAACCAAATTGTTGTTAGAGTTACCGTTGGGTTCTTATTACATATACCTGGTCGTAGATCTGATATTAATAAAATCTTTTTAAGATGTTAGGTTTATGGCTGGGTATGTGCTTTCATAACCTGACTATAAGCCATTATTACAGTACACATGGTTATTTACGATTAGGTATTGACTTTACGGACCCAACCATAATCCAAATTTAAAACTATAAATTTAACTTGCCATGCATTTTAACTTAAATTTCGAATGCCTAGATGACCTTGTGTTTTTATATTTGCATACCTTTTGCTACGAAGCCCATCACATTTTTCTTTGGTTTTTATCGGTGCCTCAAAAAAATCTTCGCATCAACTTGTTAATTCTCTTTTCCACTGAAACAGGAATCTGAAATATAAACATATAATAAATCATCATGCTTTCAAGGGAAGTTCTGATCAAAGTAATTTTATCTGCTCTAGTTAAGAACCTTTTCTTATGTGGCGCTAACTTCTTTCTCATTCTCGTAACAACATCATCCCAAACAGTAGTGTTTTTGCTTGTAACACTAATATGAAGTCTAATATAAGTAATTAGAATCTTTGCAGTCTTACAACCAGGCTCAAAAGTCAGATCCTCAACAACATCATCAGCGCCGATACTAGTTAAAGAGATTTTCTCCAAATTTAATTTCAAGCTAGTAAGGACTTGAAATATCAAAAAAAAAAAAAAAAAAAAAAAAAAAAAAAAAAAAAAAAAAAA